>JAAAKG020149430.1:0-10052 GCA_010014905.2 Druon quercuslanigerum
CTATTGGTTGCTTACCCCTTTGTCTACTTTACATACCTCTCTGGCATCCTGTTTTCCACCTCTCTTACCTTCCAACCCCACACCTACAATCCATAAAATAAGACACTGCTCACTAGCGACTCGAACAACTTCATTCTCCTTCTAAAACAGAAAAGAAAGCCGAGGTTAAAAAACTCTTCAACCTCCTGCACTGTCTTTCCCTTTTACTTCCACTTACATCCCTTATTCCTTCCGCCTTCTTTCCTGAACGCTATAACCTTGAAGTTTTCCGCATTGATCTCTAGTATATTCTTATCCAGCTATCTTCTCAAACTCTTCATTATCTCCTTTAAAGCCTCCTCGCTCTTTGCTAGTAACACAATATCATCTGCATACGTGAGTGACCATATCCTAACCCCACCTACCGTAACTGATCCAACTAACTTCAGCTGCTAGCTTACTTTTTATTTCCACTATTAAAATCGCAAAAAGCGTTGGGCTAAGCGGATACCGTCGCCTCAACCCCTATTCATTCAGAAACCCTCACCTTCTCTCACTTCATCTTTATTTTCTTCATATACCTCCCATACCCTCTCGAAAGGGTGAGTAATGTGAGGTGCGAGTCTTCCTCAGTAGATAAAGTAATTTGTATGTAACACGAAGTCCAGACAGCGAGGATTATAGGGAATTTTTGGAATTAGTAATAATTTTCCTTGGCGAAGTGCCACCTCGTGGTTTATTTTTCCGTATTCCGGGGGCTATCCATCATGCGAGGTGGATGGCAAAAGCTATTTATTGCTTGAAAACTTTTCTCTTTTGTCGCGAATTTGTATTAAGAATCGAAGAAGAGAATTTTCATTGTTAGTGTGTACGTCGAAGCATAGTTTTGTGTGCCTTCTGCTGCTCAAGCACCTTATCTGGATTTCAGGGTGTTGTTAAAACTTGATGAATATCAAGCTGTCGATCCCGGTATCTCTCGTATTGCATTAAAAAAACTAATGAATCATTCATGGTATTGAAGCTCTAAAACTGTCGCATTAGCTTTCTTTCATCCGAAATAGTCATCAGAATCGGAAATGAAAATGGTCGATGCTTTGAATCGCGAAACAGAATTATCAAATGAAAATTTGAAGCGAGTACAAGTACAAATCGATGAAATCCCAGAAATTATTAACAATGGAATTGAGCAATTTGTTTCCGCCGACACTAAATGATTTTTCGAATGAAAGTTTTGTTAAAGGGCTTGAATTAGTATAATAAATTATTCACGAAAAACGAAGAACAAAAACAGTATGTGCTTCAGATTGTGAGTGATCATCACCGAAAGTTTCGGTATCAACCTTTTTGCATACAATTAATATTTTGCAAGATAAACAGATAGAATTGATTTTTTGTATAGCTAGCACACATAATTTCGTCGGTCAGTTTGACCACAATAATAGGTGCTGTTTGGCAGCGGAAAGGATCCGTAAGACAGATTCTAAAAATACAGGCAATGTCATCTTTAGTACATAATACTCCAATTGCAGCAGCCATCTTGCAGCAGATGAAAACAGATCTTCAGATTGTTCATACGGTTCTGCGTGTAATTTTAGAGTGGAATTTAGCGCCACTTTCTCTAAATTATGGAATTTTTGGTCCGGTGCCAATACTTGTTTAATAAGCATGTTATTATCAGAAATTAGGTTTTTCGTAGTTGCTTTGAGTTCGGAGATATTTTCACCGTTTAACGCAGTAGTTTCCTCGACTTTGGATATACAAGACGCGTTCTCTGCAATGCTGTCGACCAGACTTTTAAATGCCAGTTTAATTCCTTATTCTCTTATCTTTCTATTTTATATTCTTATACCTCTGATCTTCAAAAGATTTCCACATGTTGGAAATCCGCGTCATTTTCTGCTGTTTTTGATGACGAAGAATTGCAAATCTACTGTTTTACCTTTGGCGGAGAGTCAGAGCAATACCACTGCATCTATTTTTCTTCCTTGTTAAGATCCGGAGAACTCTGTCTGTTGCATTCAGTGACGTTACATTGGGTTACCTCCTCAATCGAAAGAATTAAGCGGTTACGTCACCAGTATCGCGCATTGCCACCCAGTGGTGGCCACCCCTCATGGTTTAGTTGGGAGTAGCAATAGCATCGAACCGATGAGACGACTAGGTAATGAACCCGGACAGGCATACCAGACAGGCAGAGGACGAAGAGGAAAGGGACTAACAGGACCACCAAAATCACCATTAGTTTGTTTAGAAGTTACGGTAACTATCTAGACGTTGGTCTGTTCCCGAGCATTCTCGGCGTGCCCCCAGTGCAACCGCTGAGGAAAGCAGCATGCAAGCCGGTGGTGGTAAACTACCTGATGGGCAGCTGGATCTCACTAGGATACCCGAAAGGAAGAATGTTCATCTAGAGCATCGCGAAGAAGTGTTAAGCAGCTGTGCCCGAATAGAATATTTCAGTTTGCAGCCGCCAGCCAGCGACTTCCACCGGAATGCGACGGCAGCGCATCAATTTTCAAGCCCATCATGATGAGTACCTGATGCGCTGCCAATTTTAATACGAGATGGAAGCGACCAAAACTCTTTCTGATGGAAAGGCCTTTTTCCAAAAATTTCTGTGAAATTTTCCATAAATAAAATAGTAACCTAAGCAGTCCCTAAACAACGAATGCGTTAGATAAACGATGGCAACTTCTCCCTAGAAAAACAAACAACCGAAAAAGATCTGCGGCTGAGAATGCATTCCTAAAGAAACTCAAGGGTCTGCAGGCCCAACAGTGGATGAAGTAGACGTATGAAATAAATTGTCACTTCCGGGAAGGCAACAGAACAGGGAGGGTCCATCAGGGTTAAACAAAATCGTCTTTTCGTGGTTCTTCATCCCGAGCTGACCCATAGAAAGATGGAACAACATCTTGCTGATCAATTAAGATCCATTAGATGGCACAATCTGTTATCCAAGGTCGAACTGAGAAACATAGAAAAGCAGGTCCAACAACGACTAGCTTCATGTACCCATGACACGAGATGCTATGGACGAGCCGAGCCTGCATCTCAAGGAAGTAGCAGGACTAGGGTATGCTAGGGTTCGCGGATCAATTACTATCAATGAGAAACGGCCTGCAGAAATTTACAGTACACAGGGACCTTGTCCGGTGAGTTGATGACTTAAACAGCAAGATACTGCAGCTGTTCTTGCAGTGGGATTTGAGCTTGTTGCAGATCCAGAGTCTTGCATATTGCGCTCTGGACTCGTATAGCTGAATAATAAGGATCAATCTCAAAGGCCAGGCTACGAACAACTGTGCCCCAAGAAAATTGTCAGATCCTCTATAGAAGGTTCTACTTTGAGGCGAGATTAGCAAGACAAGAGCAAAACTTGGACGATTGTACGCATTTCAAAAGGACAATCGGTTTTAGAGACTGACTCGCCACGTGGATCAGATCGTATGCCCACATAACATCAGTTTAAGAACATCTACGAACCTGGGCGAAGTGATAAGACTATCCTAAACAAAGGCTCGTGATCCTGACAGCGCGGCTGCGATGATTCAAGTGGGAGACCGTAAAAAGGATCGTCAAGAGGACTTTTTTTGCAGAGGAAATATGTTCCTATTACGGACTTGCAGATGGTAATAACAAGACTCGAAATTATTATGGCCAGATATTGGTCGATTATCTGGTGTACAGAGATTGAAGTTTACCTAGGATGATTAGTCTATCCACCTTATTCTCCAATGTAGCTCGAATCTTAAACAGAGTTAAGAATTGTAAAGCGCCGGGTTTACATCTTGCAGAGCATATATCTTGGAGATTTCTGATTACTTGTCATCTTTTATGTCGGAGGGCGTAACGTATATGATACCCGAAAAGCAAGATTCTAGTAGTCCTAGTGATTACCGACCAAACTCCCCTCTCTCAACCTTATATAAGTCACAGGCTTTAAGATGTTTACTGCCCAACATGTCGATGGCATTTTTGGTTTAGAGTTGAATTTTAATATTCTTCAGAATAGTTTTCATGGGGCTCTCCCGGTATATACCATCAGTCACGGACGCATTTATAATGCAATCAAGTGATCTGATGAGAGCTGTGTGCCACGACATATTGGACAAAGCCTGATTTTTACCCCATCATTGACGGACTGGGTTGCAGTCAAGTGCACGATGGAGGGATCTACAGCTTAAGGTGGGTTCCGAATCACCAGAACCTCGGTAAAGGTACATAGAAAAATTTCCAGAGGTACCGGCTCTGGGATCGAACCCCGGAAGTACTCTATACTTTCATTGCATTATTTACATTCAAACAATAGGTTTTAAAATAAAAACTTATCACATTTAGTTTTTTGCGAGTTTTATTAAAAATTTAAGTTTGTCTTTATGTCAGCATTCAACTTAAAAAATAAGAAATTGAAAAAAAGGAAAAAAAGGAATTTACATTCCATTCAAATCAGTTCTTGTTGGATTAAGTTTTCAACGTTTTGGCCAATCGTGAATAGGGACAAAAAAACTTTTTTGGTTCAAGGTTAAACTAATTAGTTGAAAGTGAAATAGTTTTGTTAAAAATTCAATTTTCTAATTAAAGATTTATTATTTTAAGTAAATCTTTATTTTTGTAGCATAATAGTAATTGTCTTGATAACTAATTCACACTGAAAATTTAACTATTCTATTTTTATGAAAAGCGCATATTTTTATAGGCTTTTAATCTTTTCGGTTCACAATCTGTATTCGAAAACTAAACCTTTTCGTAAAAAATTCATCAATTTTGTTCAAGATCTGTCTTTCATTGTAGAAATTCATTTTTTGGGTTATAAAAAAGTAAAAAAGTAATGATGAATATTCTACCACAAAAAAATAAAGTTTCAAGAAAATACATAAATTTTTAATCAAAAGGGATATTTTAGTCAATACTGAAAACAAATCTCATCCAAAATGTTGAATTTTAAAACAAAAAAGATGAGTTTTTAATCAAATAAATTAATTTTCAACTAAAAGATCCATTTGCTAGAAAAATAGAATATATACAGAAACAAATGTAAAACTAATTTCCGAATTTAAAATTACACAGGTAATTTTCAAAGCTCTTTTAAAATATTCCATACATTCTCATCAGAGAAAGTATTAGAAAAATTAGAAAAATTTATAATCGGTAAAATGTTTTAAAAGCGAAAACAGAATTCAGTTCAAAAGTAGCACATGAAGACCCTGAATATGTATAATTAATTTCGAGCGCATATATCCATTATCATTTTAAGATTGTAAAAGACTCGTATTTTTAAAAATTTTTGTTTAAACAATGAAGAGGCGATTCTTTAAAATTCAAGACATACTTCTCGAAACCTGCCATTTCACAACATAACATACTTTTTGTATTATTAGATTTAAGAATTTTTCACCATCGTGCTATTTTATTATACTTCCTTATTTTTTACGTTTTTAATTTTGATAAGCTTTGGGCATCTCTTCAAATCCCTTGAAATCTTTCAAATCTCATTAAAAGATCTGAATTCTTTTAACATAAATCGAGATCTTTAAAAATTCCTTGAAATATCTAAAAATATTTTTTATTTTTTTCAAATCCTATATAATTTCCTAAAATTGTGGTGCCCTATAGCTTCACCCCATTAAATTCCGTAAAATAGTCTCTCAAAGCGTCTAGTATTAGGTCTGTATCATATAGCATTTCACCTTTTTTATGTCCAATGCTGACAAACTCTGTACTTTTACTTTTCTTAATATTTTTATAAAGCCGCTTTCTGCTTTCTTCAAAGTCGTTTTTTATTTTATTTTTTTCTTCTGTTCTCATTTTATCTTTACTTCCCGGGATTAGTCGTTTAACTATCCTCTTATTGTGCCTCTAATTATTTTCACGGGTATTTATCTCCTTATCACTAAGGTCTGTTACGCTCAACTTAACTCAACTTAACTCAACCACACCAGACATTCTTTCTACAACCGCAGTACCACACTCTTCGATCGCACATCTAACAATGAGATTTCGCAGCATAGTCGATGCGCCCTCTATATCTCTGTTGCTTATAAGCGCCTCCTAGGATGTTCTATCAATGCGTTCGTTTATTTTACTCTAAAAATATATTTACACATGTGGATTCTGTAAATTCTCAATTTTGATTCCCGATTGTTTCGTTTCTTTGGTTTTCTTTTTCTTTATCGCTGACCTCAGTTTATTTTGAAAACTAGAAGGTAATTAATTGAATTGTATTCAGAACCCCCCATGGCCATGGTACCGTTGACTAACTATCTGAGTCTTTTATCCGCAACAACAAAGTCAATTGTACTGCAGATATTTTCTTTGCACCAGGTGAACATGTGGATGATTTTACGCCTAAACCAAGTATTTGTAAGAAACAAGCCCTTTCCGAATCATAAGCTGACTAATTTTTCTCCGTTATCATGTTCTCTTGGATCCCGGAAATTACCTAGCACGTTCTATTTTCCCTAAAGATGGAAGACATCCTATCAATTCATATATCTTAGCAGAATGATTTATTTACCATGATCACAATTACATAATCACAATTAAAATGATTTCAATCACTAATTTAAAGTGTCCCAGAAGACGTCTTTTTATTTTTCTCGGATGACTATCAACTGCGGCGTACAATGATATGATAAATAATCCTCTGATTCCTAGTTTTATTCTAACTCCCAACAATCCGGGAGATACATATTCTTGATCTCTGAGATTCTGCTCAGGTCTTTTATTTAAGACCAAACCTACTCCTTGATTTCTATGTGATTCCCCTGCTGGAAGTAAAGCAATATAAATGTTATATTTTTCTATCACTTTCTATCCCTAAGATAGAAAGCGATAAGATAATATATCTCTTTCTATATCACGCCTATCCATTCTGTCTCTTTCATTCTCCTTTTCAATCTAAAATTATTTCTACATCTTTTGTTCACCTTTTCTCTATCGCCCCTTATCTCTTGTTTATATACCTCTATCACTTTTTATCTCTCGCCTATATATCCCTATCCCTACTTATCTCCTGCCTACATACTTTCATCTCTTTCAATCTCTATTCGTATCTACTTGATCGTCTATCTCTTTCAATCTCCATTTCTCTATCTCATCACTCGCCTACAAACCTCTTTCTTCTTGTATTTTCATCTCAATTCACGCCAACGCCTATCTCTTCTAATTCAAACATCTCTATCTCCATTTATCTTTTCTTACATACGGCTACCAGAATATTGATCCATTTCACTCCACACCAACGCTTATTACTTCCAATCCCCACAACTTTATCTCTTCTTATCTTCTTTTCAATCTTCATCCGCGCCTATCCCCTCCAATCCCAGCATCTCTATATACACCTCTATCTCATTCTTTCTCCGTTCTAATCCATGGCAACACCTATCTCTCCCTATCCTAACTTCTGTATCCCTTATTATCTTCTTATCAACCTTTATCTGCACCTATCCGTTTCCATCTTCACATCTCTATCGCAATTCATCTCTCCCTATACACCTCTTTCTACTTCTTTCTCCGCTCCAATACGCTTCATAGCCTATCTTTTTCAATCGCCAGATTTCTATCCCTATTCATTTCTCCCTATACACCTCTATCTCTTTCTTTCTCCACTCCAATACACATCATAGCCTATTTCGTCTAATTCCCACATTTCTATCCCTATCCATCTCTGCATATAAACCTCCATCTCTTTCTCATTCATTTCCCAATTTTATTTCGCTTTCAATTTCTTCCTCAGACACTCTTATATCTTTCCACCTCCAACTCTCTTAACATCCCAGCCTATCTCTTCCAATCCCACCTTCTTTATCCTTTCTTATCTTTCTTTAAATCTCCATCTGCGCCTATCTCTTCTATTGTCCAAATATCCATATCTATTTATCTATGTATCTGTCCTTGTACATTTCTATTCCTTTCTTTCCTCTTTTTATTCCACAGCAACGCCTATCTCTTCCAATCCATATTTTTCATTCCTTTTCTATCCCCCTCATACACTCTTTTCCGTTTCTATATCCAATTCTATCCTCATCACAGCTTATCTCTTCCAATCTCCACTTCTTTATCCCTATTTATCTTTCCTTCATTCACTTCTATCTGCTCCTTTCTTTGCTTCAATCCATCTCAGCGATGCAGTTACACTTTTCATTAAGCTATAATGTAGCAGAGAGGAATTGTAAATCAGATGCAAAAGTGAAAGAAGACTGTAATTCTGCTAGATCCTGAAGCTCAAGATTTGCTTAAGACATAAAATGGAAGCCTGAAGTCATATGTTGGCAGTGAAAGAAGAAATTTCTTCAGAATCGTGAGAGTCCCGACTTTTCAAATGTTATAGAATTTTTTTATAACAAATATTAAATGTATTGTTCAATCATTGCTTGTCTTCAAACCCTCTTGTGTTGGCCAACTGTAAGTACTGAATTAAAAAAAAGAACCAATCAACATCTGAGCTACGAAGAAGAGAAAGTCAGTTTACAATTATTTTGTTAAGAGAAATTATTTTCTTATCACTGCCGCTTTTTTGGACAATTATTTTGAAAAGTTCAAAGGAACACTTTGGAAGAATTTATAAGGATTTGTGATGAGTCGATCACTGGAGATTGAGCTTTGTATTGGTAAGACTCAATGTAATTTTTAAATTTAGTCCAAATAGCTGCTTTGGCACGCCTACACCATGTATGCTACTGTAGAATTTTGATTTTGTAGTTATGTAATTTCTGAGAATTTGAGTTTAATTACTTATTGATTACTGACCGCTATTATGTTTTTCACTTGCCTATTATTGATTTTTTTTACTTATTATTAGTGTAGTTTTTTTCTTATTATCCCACCTTGATTAAATAAGACTATACTCCTTTCGATGAATTGTAACTAACCACTATTGTTAAATTGTGATTACCCCTTTTGTTAAATTAGGACCATCCCTTTTGTCAAATTAATTATCGCTTTTTTGTGAATTATGGCTTCCCCTCTTTTGAATTTGTGATTATGAATTATGACTATCCTTACTGTTAAATGATGATTAACCCTTTTTGAAATTGAGATTACTCCTTTATGATAAATGATGACGAGCCCTTTTTGATAAATTGCGATTATCCCCTTTAAAATCCCATTTTGATTTTAATAGCGACCACACTGATAATCTTGGTTAGCCCTTTTTATTTACCCTTTTAGATTACCATTTTTAAATTTTAACTGTAACAAACCAAACTCAATATGACCAAACCTAGAGTCCTGTCTACCCTTTTGGTTAACCCTGCTGAATATGATTACTTGATAGAATTTTGCTCACCGTTATTCTTACCCCTTTTTGCTCACCCTGTCGAATTATTTCTTTTTTTATTTTCGATTATGATCACCCCTGCCGAATATGAACACCCTCTCTAGTTTTACCTATTCCTATAGTTAACCCTTTTTGTATGCCTTTTCGGAATACAATTTTGGCTAAGTATGTAGTTATACCACTGTGTTTAAGATCACGACTTTAAAATTGGGTAACCGCCAATATAACTCGAGATGTACTAAAAGCTTATGTTAGTGATTTTAGTTAAATAATGCGGACTTAGGTAAACGACATGGAGTAGAACCAACTTGGCGTAGAGTAGGATCGGCTTTTAGACGGATAAAATTATATGCTAATAGGAAAATCGATGTACATAGAGAGTTAATTAATTAATCGCAATTTTTTATATTAAACATTGACTAAAGAGCGGAAGATACGTGATGAGAATGTGTTTGTTAAAGCTAAAGAAAATATGAGCGCGTAGCCTTAGGTAAATACACTGTCGAGAGCGACAATTTTGACCTTTTTCTTCTCCGATGGTTCAGAAAAACACCTGGTGTACTTTGTAGATGACTTTCAAAATTTCTTATATGCATTTACCTTAAACATGCATTATCACAGTTTCTCAACGTGTGAGAATTTAACCATGAGTTCCAAATAAATAATTTGATGCCTCACTCAAAGATTCGAGAAGCAGGAAAACGAAATTAGAACAATCACTAATCGCGCTGTACTCAAAGATCTTTCATCAAAAGTTGTTTCTCATTTTGAAAAATGAGCACCATTTGTCCTG
>JAAAKG020149431.1:0-10052 GCA_010014905.2 Druon quercuslanigerum
AGCGACCCCGAAAACATAAGAGTACATTGGTCTCGCTTCTGGGACAGACCACTTTTTTTTTGTGGTGCTGTGTAATCTTAAGAAACATGCATATAAAGGCCATTCTAGTCTGTACGTGTATCAAAAAAATCTGGCTACTTGCACTGAAACCGCTTTCGGCACACATAGGAACGGCCTTCTAATTGTATATTTATTATACATTTAGCCCAGTTTTTAAAATTGCAAAGATGAAAGAGTGATGCGACTGAAAAGCTAAATCTTAAAATTAAGGTGGCTTGACTTAATGATTCTGTAAAAAAAACATGTAAGCAAAACTGTTTCAGATCTTATAAAATATTCTTACAATCTGTTTTTAATAAATCAAAATGAATTAAAATTCAGGAAAGTTAACTCCTTTTCATTTAATTGAACTTGGTCTAGATTTTTAAATAAATATAACCCAGAATTGAATGAATTACAAACTCACAATGTGGGAAAAGCCACTATATTCTTTTTTTAGACTTTGCATGTTACTAAGAATACCTTTAATGCCCAAGACTTAAATTTTAGTTATCTCTTTGATCTCATTATTAGTCGACTGTTCTCTACTCGTATCTTCTGGCAATTTTTCATTGAGGCAGCAGTCATCCCAAGTTTTTAGACTACGTGCACGATACTCTAAAATGTCTTGTATCTCGACATCAGTGAGTGGGTTGGGTTGTATTTACTGTGCACTGTAGCAAACATGAATCTCCCATTCGTTACTTTTTTATTTTATCTTTGGGCCCTTGGATGAGCTTTGATAGTGCTCACGTAGTTTGCCAGAAATACAACACATGTAAAGCCCCAGATTATTCTATTGTAACTTCAAATAGTCTCCTTACAGCGTTTTAATCCGCATAAAAAAATTTACCCGCCACCAGATAAATAGTATTGATATTTTTTTATCGATTGATGCACTGAAACTATCTGAAGTTAGGATAAAGAAAACCACGGGATTTTTCTGTGAATGTGCTATCATAGCCCTTTTATAATATGTGACGTGATCCGAGAAAAGGGACCTACTAGGAGTGAAGCTCTATCTACGATGATTGCGAAAACCAAAAGGAAAGATTCAGTTACTCCTGAATCAAATATTGCCAAAAACAAAAGATTATTGTTTCCCTGTTTCCAATTTGCGTCAATGTCATAATTTTATAATAAAAATGCATGCTGAGTTCACGTATAAAATATTTCCAAGGAGAGTTTCATATCGAAAAATCGTTTCCAAAATTCATTTTTTATAGACATAATATTCTAATAAATAAAATCAACTTTTGATTACCATTATGTATTTTATTTCCTCCAGAAAACTCCATGATTTTGTTTGTGAAGTTTTATTTCGGTGAAATTCATATTTTAAGTACAAAAGGACACGTGTGATTTTGCAGAGTGCTATCTTCTATTTTTATTTTTCTTACAGAAATTTAATAAATTCATCCAAAAATACTTCAAAAACTTTATGTTCACAGTTGTATTAAATACAAACTATTTAATTTTCTAAATCTATGTTCGAACTTTTATTTTCCTATTGCAAAGTTTTCAACGTGTTTTTACATTCTCATGATTCACGATTGAGAAAGTATCAGAATTTTCCAAAATTTGATACCACAGTTTCTCAACGCATCTCCATATTTTGTGATCCGCTCAAGCTGAAAATCAAGTTTTGGCGATAGCCTCAGTCTGTATGTGCGTTCATTTGTCTGTCCGGGAACACGATAACTCTTGAAAAAATTAACGGATCAAATCGGGCTCAGGCACATTTTTCTAGGTCCTAAAAGAAAAAAAGAGATTGTCACCAAACATTCTTTGAACAACGGTTATGGTTTTATCCGTCGAAAATTTTATTTAGAAACAGAATATTTAGTTTTATTCCAAACGAACACAGATGCGCGAAAACAGAATAAAATTACAATTCATGCTCTTCAAAATATCTACAATTTTTTAAAACTATTTTTCAATAAGATAAGTTATTTTAGGTTTTATGCATCGTAAATTGTAATTTTGAACCAAACGACGAAAGATAAACGAATGGTTTAAAAGAATATTAGATAAGACTTGATATTTTAGTATTATTTAAAAAAAAATCGAAAATTTAAATTTTGAGCCAAATGACATGAGTATGAAAAAAAATTTAAACGGAGTTGCAGTTTTTAAAAAATTCCGCAAAATTTATTTTAACCATTTTTTGATAGAAGTTGACATTTTGGTTTTATTTATAGAAAATATTATGAAAAAAAAATCGAACATTAAAATTTTGAGATAAACGACGCCAACCACAAGCGCGCGCCCTATGTGTGTTCAAATTTGCGAGAAACTTAAAAATTACATTTTTAATTTCAGTTTATAAGTTTTTAATCGAAAATTCTGAGGCGCAGGATATTTGGCTCGGGAACTCGGACTCGATTGCCGGCCTGTGAACTGGAGAAGAAGAGAGTGGGGGATCACGGTCGAAATGTAAGGAGTGGGGGTCAGAATTCTCCGCTCAAACTTCTCCTCCGCTCCGCTAGCTCGAGCTCGAAATTTCTTCAATCACTCGCTCTGTAAAATTTCGCTTTTGCCTAGTAGGTCCCTTTTCTCGGATCGCGTCGCATATTGTCTACGACTTCTACGCTAATGTTAATAATAAGTTATAAAGACTATTTTATCCTACTATCAATAAAAAGATAAAGGCCTAGAAAGAATTGCGCACAATTAGCTCACCACGACTTTATTTTATTAACATCCTGCTTTTTAATGTACGCAAATAGAAATGAAAAGTGTTAGCAAATTATGTATTATATAAGATATATCGTTAGGGCTTGAGAAAATTAAGGTCCGTCTTTAGATTCAGAGAAGTTTAAGTTTCATTTTTAGAGTTGTCAAGAAGTGTAATTATGGGAAATAGGGCGCAGGTTACCAATTACCGAGGGTAAACCATTAATTGAGGAAATAGTTGATTTCTTCTAACCTAAAACTTTAATACGTTATTTTAGTAGAAGTAATTAAATGAGTCTAAATTAAGCTTCTAAATCATATAAATTAAGTCTGTATGACAAAATAGTAAAAATAGAAATAATTGCTTCCTTTAACCTAGATAGATTTTTATTTTTACTTTTTATATTTTTACTTTTCATGATGTAGAAGAAAGGACATAAAACATGGATAAAATTCGAGATATTTAAACTTCACTTTCGTTGTACATTTGCAGAGAAATTTGGTACAAGTAGTCTCTTTCTCAGTTTCATTCTTGATTAAATTTCACTAATTATTACAGAGCTGTGGCAAAATAATATTATTTGCAAAAAACCAATCTATAGAAATTATTCAGCTGACAACGGAATTTTTGTTTGCAATCTTTTATGCCTGATTTGATAGAATTCCATTAAATTCCTTGAAAATTTTTATGATATCTTAGTAACAAATAAGGATTTTTCCACAATTTCACTAAGGTTTTTGGGAAAATTCCATAGTATTCCATATAAATTCGGTTTGATGAATTTATTAGAATACATGATGACTTTCAGTGAAATCTTCATGATATTTGTAGCATTTTTAAAATAATTTTCATCAACGAAGTGAATCTATGAAAATTACAAAAAAACTGCATTGAATTTTGACTACAATTATATAAATCCCACAGGAGAAAATATTCCTAAAAAGTTTCATTGAATTGTCACCAAAACTCTATAACAATTTATATAAAATTCATGCAATTCTTGTATACATAAAACTTTGAAAAAATGTATATAGATATCAAAACATGTAAGGCGAAGCAAAATTTAATAATCTATTCCTCTATTCTTAAGAACATAATATGGTAGTCACTTGCTTTTAAAGAATAATCTAAAAGTGAAATTTAATCAAAGGCATTACCCGGTGTCGAATTATATTTGGTGAAACCTACTCTTCGCTTTCCATAAGTTTCATCACATTTTCTTTTCCGTTGTTCGATAATTTCAAGGCTAGAGGGGCCTCCGCCTCTACCGCAATCTTCAGGTGATTTTTTCCAAGCGACGTTCATTGGCTGTCCCCTTCTTGTATTGACGAGGGGGCTCTAAGCAACTATTTCAACTGCATATGTGCCAAAAGCGCGGGTCTATATAAAATAAATAAATAGTATCAATAATAATGCAGATAAATATTTTTAACAGATTTTTAATTAAAAAGATTAATCAAATTTAATTGAAGAAATAGTTCATTTCTTTAAATAATGTATTATTAAAGTAATATTACAGGTTTATACTTTGTAATTTTAAATAGAACGGTGTAATAATAAGTTTTGTAGCATAATGCCACGGTCATGCTCACGTGTCAGCTGTCAGGTATGTTAGCACATAGGACTGCAACTGCATACGCCTTTTTGGAGAAAATATTCTACATGCAAAAATAAGTTATAATGTTCTGAATAGGACAATTTTTCAAATGTAGAATGCATTTGCCCAATTTTGTTGCATCCTTTTATCATTTAAAGACCTTTCAGTTTCACGAAATACAATCAACTATCCGAAATTTGAGGTTAGAATAACTGATCCGATACACTAACCTGAAGTTTTTTCTATTTTTTTCTATTTCGTGGCACTTAAAGGTCCGCAATCGACAAAAGAATGAAATATGACTGAGAAACTATATTTTACCTTGAAAAATATGACTATTTCTATGTTCATGACTTACTTTTAGATTTAAAATATTTTGTCGAAAAAGTTCCCTGCAGTCTCACGACGGGATGCTAAAATACTCAATTCAAAGTTCAATGTCTTATTATTAGAATAATTTTGTAATTAGTTTTACAATTCACGAGTTAAAACTGTTTTTATAAGTATAGTAACGCTAGATTTAATTATAATTCATTGTACTTTTATTCGCTGTGCACGTTTCGTATTTTAAATAGCAACACGTGGTAGGTAACCTTGATTCACTAATTCGGAGTCTACGGCAATTAAAACCAAGAATAGAATCTAGATTAATTAGCTGCTATCGTATTTATATTTAAGGAATTATTTCTCCAAAATGTCCTGCTTCACGAAGTAAATACCTATCAAAATAAATACATTTTAATAGAATTAATTATTTGCAATGAATACTGACTATTAATTCGTGAATAAAAAAATGTATGAGATTTAAAGATCGGCGAAAAAATGTAAAATCATCCAAAATATATGGGTCTATTAATATGTGTCTTTATAGTATAGTCTGAATTATTTATTAATTTAAACGAAAATAGAACGCCGCCGCTGCCGTGTGCTTAATCGTTGAATGAGTATTCGTCTATGAAGTAAATTGTCAAGAATAGAAAAGGGTTTGTTTTCAAGTTCGCCGATTTTATATGGATAAATTTTACATGCAAATTATATAATTTTTGAAACGTTTGTAAAGTATATACCTGTTTGCAAATATTTCTATAACTATTAAAACATAAATAGATGATGTTATCATTTATTCAACTCTTAAGACTAAATTTATATTTGAGAATACTAATATTTACTCAAAATATATAGGATAAAATTGATATTTCCTTTATATTCTTGAAAATAATGTCCTTTTGAATCCATATCTATTCATTGTTACAATATTTGGCTTCAATTATAAGAGCTTGAAATTATTTTTCATTGACGTCATATTCGAAGGGAATGGCGTTATATGATTGGTGCTCTTTGTATTGTGGGCGTACTGAAGACTCTATGTCTGACTATAAAGGCCTGGGATTATATATTCTATAAAGCTTTCTGAATATGAGAAATCCGAAGCGTTGTAAACCTAAGCCGAAGGTATATTAAATTGCGACATTTCTAGTATAACAGCGTCCTTTAAATTTACATCCGAAGCTGATGTGTAAAACACGCAACCATAATTCTGAAAGGTGATCTCACATACGAACAAGTGATTAAACTTTATAGGAACCATTATTTCCAAAGTTCACACATAGCTTCAAAATGATTATTTAGAATAATGAAACTTCAAACCTTGAATTCAAGTCTTTTAATTTGCTTGATCACAAATTAGTTAAATTGTTTATTTATTTATGTAAGGGTATGTGCCATAAAACTAATTATTTTATCTACATATTTCAGACAAAAAATTTAAGTACACTAAGTATACTAAGATATTCCAATTTTTTAAATTCTATAAATTTGTAAGGGGATTTTATGAAGTATTTAACAACTAAAGCGTGATGTGCAATAGTGCATTATACGTCACTTGTAATGATCATTTTGTGCCCATATTCAAATATTAGATGACCCGCGTAAAAGCTACCACAGGGTTCGCATCCAGCCCGTCAACACTGCCGTCGCATCGGGGGGCCTATTGTTTCGCCCGCGTCGAGCGTTGGCGGTATAGTCTTCTTCAACAAAACGCAAGGTTAACACTGCGAACCCTACACAGTACCCATTATCGCGCTACATTAGGAAGAGAAAAAGAGACATATTAAGGGGTCCCGTAATCTTTTTTGATTAAACATTGAACAGTTTGGTTGAAAATTCATCACTTGTGGAAACTGAAACAATTTTGTATTAGAAATTAATTTTGATTTGTTGAAAATTTCTTTTTGCCAATAGCAACAACAGCAATTACGACAGCGGCCAATAACGGAACCGAATGTTTGAAATGGATCTAAGTGATTGTTCCAGACTCTGTTAGTCTATTCTCCGCTATAAAACAGTCGTCAATAATATTTCCGCATGCTCTAATAGGTCCCTGAGATAAGCTTTTTTTTAATGATCCAAAACATCTCCCCTGAATATGAATATCTTGGATAGGTTTTCAAAATCCTCGTCAGCTTTTCTCTAAACAAGTTTTTTAAGATGAATTTTCAAATAAAAAAGAATTTAGAATTAAAAATGAATTTTTTCCTTCGAAATAGAAAAAAAAAATTATTTGTCAGTAAAAAGAGTTTTTACCGTTAATTCTTCTTATTAATTTGAATAAGCTCGTATATACCAACATTGTAATTAAATTGTACTAAAATTTATACAACCATTTAAAGCTAGTCGAATTTTGGAAATCTGGAAAGAAATTGAACCTATTCTTTAAAAAATAGCAATTTATGAAAATTCTTTTAATAATTAGAATTTTTTATGATTAAATAAATGTTCTGATAAAACAAAATTGAGCCCCCCCCCCCCCTCGAATTCGGCACAACCGCTGTAATGTTTACATCGATAATGTAAACAGATGCCTCCAGCTTGCCTTGACGCAGTAGAGCTGGTAATGCTTTTTCTCAATAGGACACGATCAATCGATGTGAAGCTTTGACCAACTTTCAAATACAGGACTGTTCAATGCTCAATCAAGAAATATGGGGGGGCCCCATAATATGTATTCTTGTACTGTATTTCCTTTCCTTTTCCAGTGTCTCTGTTTCTCTTCCTAATGTATTGCGATCAAATGGGTACTGCGTAGGGTTCGCAGTGTAAGCCTTGCATCTTGTTGAAGGAGACTGTACCGCCAACGCTCGACGCGGCTGAAACAATAGGCCCTCCGGCGTCAAAGTTAAGCGTTAAGTTAAGCCAACTGGCACATTATGCACTGTTGTACGTGAGAACTTGTCATGGGGCACGCTTCAATAAGAGATATTATTATAAAAATTAAAAACTGTAGTTCTAGTGCTATAAATGTTCCCTTTTCTGTTAAATAGTGTTATTTGTATATTAAATAAATAACAGCATGTATTTCATATAACTTTTCTCGACTATTTATGTACTTGTTACACTCTTATCCTTAAGAGAAGGTATTAGTTTGATGTAAAATTTAAATTCATTGATTTTTATCCAACTTCTACTTTTTGAGATCATCCTCATTCTCATTCAGAAAAAAAGATTTTTACGAAAGTGTCTACCTGTCAGTCTGTCTGTAGTCCGTCTTCATTTTGTGGGCATGATAACTGATAAAAGAATGGTCGTATTGGATTGTGCTTTGGCATACTTTTTTAGGGTCCAAAAAGAAAAGATGAGTTTGTTAACCACACCGGAAAAACAATATTCTAATATTAAGATCGTCGTATTCTTACCGGCATATTCTAACCTAAGGGAGAAAATAATCTTAAAATGAGAATATTATTGGAGAAGAAGAAATGCGCAAATGAAAATGCGCCTTGCTCTGCTCAATAATTTCTTTTAATGTTTCGTGCCACGTGCTTTCAGATCAGCTCCTTTTTTTTATAATTTTGGGTTTTGAATGTTTCGCTCTAAAGAAAAATGGTAAGTACAACATACAAATAATTAAATATCTTGCATCATATAGATAAGAAAATAGATATATTCTTAAGGTAAGAGGGCCTTCATCTTACATTGAGAGTATATTCTTGGCGCTTATCCAAGTTGCAAATACTCTTCAACTTAGTGGGAAATTCTTAAAATTATAATATAATATCGTTTTTTCAGTACAGTCTTCTTTGACAGTTGTTTGCGGGCTTACTCACAAATATTATTATAAAAATTGGACAATTGATATTTGGGGGAAAACACATGAGATACGAAAAAAATGTTGCTTACACATGTAGCGTCATCTGTTTTTTCACACAATATGTTATTGAACTGATCCGCTCCCTTATATAAAAAAGTAATAAATATTTTATTTTGTCGGTTGTAAATTGTTCCTCTTGGAAGGTTCTTTGTCCCTCCTGTCAAATTAGGATGATTGGACTTAGCACTATGTATCATTCCCGACTTCAAATGACGAATCTATTTTACTTGAAGAAAAATATCGATAGGAGCAGATTAGGGGACACTGTGCAGTAATATGTTGTTTTTAAGAGTAGACCATTTCAATATACTGGAATATGCAACAAAAAAACTTATCCTTAAGATTCTAACTACAATATTTGGCACAATATTCAATGCAGCTGAAAGAAAGTTGATTAAAGTGTGAAAAGGAATAAATGTGAGATAAAAAAACTGATTATGACCATTGTAATCATGGCCATGGCTATCATATTAAAATATTTTACAACTAACTGTAATATTCATCGTTTAAATAGTTTTATCTGGATGTCAATATGTGATATTTTTCACTTATTTACTTCACAAATGAGTATGATATCACTAAATATAATCTTTCTATCAGAAGCAATTACCTATTCAAAAATAGAGAGAGGTTAAGAAACGTACCTCGAGACTGTTTCTTAAAAATAATAAAAGAAAATAAATAGCCGTCTTTATCGACAGTTTTTCATGAGAAATATTATTCTGAATAATTTACTATAAATTGTATAAAACATTTAGGAAGTTTGTGTCACCTACTCTAGAACATTTTCTCTACTTGGCTCAATAACAAAACAAAAAAATAAAATGACGAATTGTATTTTTATCAATTTAGGTAGTTTACGCAAATAAACGGTTTTTATTAAACATGAATTACGCACATCTTTAGGAAGTCAACTTTCCACATTCGGCGTCAAGGAGCTTTTTTTAATTTCATGATACCTTTACATCGAATCGGTTTTCATAATTTAAACATAAAATCGAAGCAGGGAAAGCTCGCTGCAAAGTCCAATCAACCTAATTTTACAGGAGAAGAAAAAACCTTTCTCGAGGAACAATTTGAAACCAACTAAGCAAATAATTTTTCTTTTGTGAGTAGATAAATGGATCAGTTTAATAACCATGGTGTGACAAAATAGATGGCTTTTCACGTGCATGTAATAATCTAATGGAAATGGCGATTAACGTAGGTCCGCTTATCTTCTTTTGCTTCTATTTCTAATAGCAGACATTAACTCTGTGGCATTTTTGCAACAATTTAAGGTTTCGATCAAAAGTTTAGAAATAAAAAAATTTGAAATGAATTTAAATATGAAAAATGGTTATATATGCCAATGATCTAAGAATGATAATTTCCATCAGTTTTAAAACTAGTTTGATAACATTTTTCATAGTTAATTTAAATTAGAACCTATTGCATATAGAGTGTGTACTTAGTGGAGGGAAGGATATATTGTGATCGGATGGCATTCTTGTCCCAAAAGGCAAATTACACGGCGAAAAATGGATGTTTAAATGTAGATTTTCAAAGGGTAAGATTGTCCCACCTAACATCCAGATATTCATGCCAAATAT
>JAAAKG020149432.1:0-10052 GCA_010014905.2 Druon quercuslanigerum
CACGTGTCAACGCAAGGGGACCGGGGGGTCGAAATATCTAAAAAAATGTCAACGGCATTTGGGTACGACCCCTTAATGGATGTGCGCATGCGTCATAGAGACCTTGCGGCACGTGTCAGTCAATTGTTGTTACGTCAGCAATTAGACTTTATTTTGATTTTTTTTTTATTAAATGAATTTGTAACTAAAAATGGTAAATTTTCGAACAAAAATGAAGTAGATAAATTTTCAATTGACTAAATTAATTTTCATCAAGAAAAACGATTTTTAAAACAAAATAGTATAATTTTCAATAAAATATATTAAACTAAATTGGTGAATCTTAAAAAAAAAAAAAAATAAATTTGGAACAAAGTAGTTCAACTATTAACCAATATAGTTGAATATTGAAACAAAAAAGGATATTTTTTAAATCAAGAAGATTAATTTTTTACCAAAAAGACGAATTTTCAGCTTAAAAAAATTTTAATTTTCAACAAAATATTTAAATTTTTAAACAAAGAGAAGAATTTTTAACTGATATGATAAATCTTAAAGCAGCAAAAAAATTATTAACAAAGCGGTAAATTGTTTTAACTAGGAAGCTGACTTGGCAATAATAAAACTAAAAATCTAAAAAAATAAATTTTCAACCGAAAAAATAAATTTTCAACTAAAATGATCAATCTTACGAAAAAAGTTTTAAAAAGCAGTTATTTGATTCAAGAAGTAGAAATTTAAAAAAAAATTGATAATTTTTGTAATCAAAACAATTGAATTTATCAATTGAGTTTAACCAAGTAATTCAACTTTTGACCAAGTATTTTAAGTTTAAATTTAACAGATTATTCAGTCAATATTGATGACTGAATTAAGTATTTACTTGAAATTACTGATTTTCCAGTAGACAGAAGTTACTCGTTTGTCTGAAATAATAAAATTAAAAAATTTTTCCTATAAAATGAAAGTCAATATGAATTATTTAATTAGTGATAGTTACTGATTATATCAGTCAGAATAATTAAATACATCCGTCTTTATTAGTAAAAAAATAAATATTCCTGAATAAAAACTATTCAACTTTTTGGTTTAATTAAACTGTCTTTGATACAAAATTAAAATCTTTGTTGGTTGACATATTATTTTATCAACATTTTCCGTTAAGAATTTATATTTTTTAGTCGAAAAATCAACTGCTTGGTTGAAAGTCGAGCTAGTTTGTTGGAAACGGGGTTTTTCATTTGTTAAAGAATCATCATTTTAGTTTAAAATTAATTTTTTAATTTTTTAATCTTAATTCCATTTTTTTGGCGAAACATTTTATTATTTGGTTGAAATTATAGTTATTTGGTTCAACATTTTTTTACTGAATATTAATTTTTTTAAATTAAAAGTTGTACTATTACACTTTTTGGTTGAAAATTGTCAATTTTTAGTTAAAAATTCAACTATTTGGTTGAGGATTCAACTATTTTGTTAAAAACTTTACTTTTTTGATTGAATTCCACGGTTTTATTTATTAAAATTATCTTTGCTTGAAAAATCAGATGTTTCTGTTTTGAAACTAATTTTTGATGCTGAAAACTGACCGTTTGTTAGTTAAAAATTCAAGTATTTGGTTTAAATCTATTGTAATTTATTGAAAATATGTCTTCATTGGTCGAAAATAAATCTTTAAAAAATTTAATAAATCGTGTTTCCTGCTTCGACCAACTGTTTCTGATTTATAATTACATTTTTTTTATAATATCAAGTTTTAAAAATCTACAATTGAATTCTTTTTCATCTCTGGTTTAGAAATTAATTATTTGGTTGAAAATTATTTTTTTCTTTATTGATAGAAAATAAATCTTTGTAGAAAATTTGTCTTGTTTCGTAGAAAATAAATCATTTTGGCGCAAAATTAATTTTTTTACAGAAAATTTTACTACTTGGTTGAAAATTAATTTATTTCTAACTCAATGTTTAAGTATTTTATTTTTGGTAAAAAAATTATTTTTTTCGTTGCCAATTTAACTAATTGATTGAAAAATGGTGTTTTTTGTTGAAAATTGATCTTCTTAGTGCAAAACTATTATTTCTTTTTAATTCCATTTCTTGGTTGAAAATGAAACTTCTTTGTCGAAAATAATTTTTTCTAAGTGTAGTTAAATGAGTGGAATAATTTTTTTAATCGGTTTTAAACATCACGAGACAGTGAGTAAGTTATACAATCGGGATTAGCATCAATTATGTGCAGTTAGGAAATAGCACGTATTTACTGAATTATTGCTGAATAATTACACACATCCGCTATTTTATAAGCATTAACAAATAAACAAATAAAAATCTATTAAATTCCAAATTAAGAGCATTATTCACAGTTTTGAGTAATTATTTAACTTTAACTGATTTTTAAATTAATTGTTTGTTCATTTTTAAAGGCTATTAATTACAAAGCTTTGATACAAAATTATTCCATATTATTATAAATAATTATAACAAGTTTTAAATTTTACATTAAATTTAAATGAATTTATTTTTTAATTTTTGAATTAAAATTTTTTTAAAAACAATTTTAAATTAAAAAAAAAACATTATTTAAGCTTTTTAAACATTTTTAACTTTTTCAATTGATTTCGAAAACTTGAATGTAAACTAATTAGTTAAAGTATTAATTTTTATACTCCATCAAGTTTGAATATTCTATTTTTGAATTTTATTTTGATATATATTATATTCATATTGATTTGAATATTTTATTTTGAGTTTAACTTTATACATTTTAATTAACAAATTTTTATTTTCTAACACTACTTTTAAAATGACTATAAATTTTTTAATTTTAAAATAATAAACTTGTATAATAGATTGACTAAAAAAATATTTTAGCTTCGTAGGTTTATTGAGACGATAAATAGTTTAGTTTAAAATCGGTGAAATCAACATTTGTCATTTTTGATTGGTAAGACAAAATGTAAGATTATCGAAATGAAGTATAAACAAACATTTTTATTATTTTGAACTTTTAATTTTTATATTTTGAACATTTGGCTCTAACTTTATTAGTTAATCAACTTTATTAATTTTAGTATAAAATTGTTAGTTTTTTAACTGTTTTTTTTTTAATGACTATATACTTTTACATTTAAGAAATATTAAATTATTATAACTGAATTAGTTGAAAAATATTTGAGCTCTAAAGTTTTCTTTAAATAATAAATAATTTATTTTGAAATCATTTTAATAAACATTAATAACTTTTGTACTAGCAAGATTTAAAAATAAAATTTGAGACATCTCACCAGCACTAGAACGATTTAAAGTTAAGTGGATTAATTTTGAATGGATGGGTTAAGAGTTTAAACTGTTCAGTTGGAACATGTAACTTTGCAGTTGATCAACTTGGAATATTCCACTTTTTAATTATTTTAATTTGTACATTTCAATAAAAAAATTTACTTTCCATTACCTTTTTTTTAATTAATAGATACATATTTTTTTCTCATTATTATTTTTTTTAAACATTGTATATTCAAATAGAAAAGGGGGAAACGCAGGGGAATGGCTGTAATCCCTGGTCAGGGCCGAATTTACAGCGGGGCAACCGGGGCGAATGATGAGGGCCTCCACAAACCGTGGATTCAAAAATTTTATAGCAATAAAATTTTCAATTTTTAAGAAATTAATGATCAATTAAGTATATATCCAAACTAGGGATATTTTAATTCTATATAAAATTAATATTCAGTGATGGAATCTAAAATTTGTTTTTAAGTTTTCACCATAGAGATATTACAGATAGAGTAGACATGGCTATAAGTGGGAGGCGTACTGCGCAGAAAAAGAGAAAGAGAATCACGTTGGTATTTCTATCTCTCTCTTTTGTTGCGCCAGTAGTCAAAGTTGGAACAAATTTTTTTAGGAATTTCAAACAAGAAACCTCTCTTTCAAAAAAAGGTCCATCCGACATATATGAATTATATTACGAACGTAATACAAATTGTAAAAAACAAGAGTGAACGAGAGTAAATATTTAGGCACTTGGTATTAATGGTGATTGATTGCAGCGGAGAACGTTCCTTTTCCAAAATGAAAATGATTAAAAATAGGCCTCTAAGAAAGCACGTAAATTTTCATTCACTTAAATGTACTGAAATATCAAATGTAATAAATATTTTCAAAAAATTACAAAAAAATATGTATTTTAATAGTGTAAATTTGTTTTAACTTTTGACTGTTAACTTTTTGCAATAGGGCAAACCTCCCGACAGTGAATAATAAACCTACAGTAGATAATCAATAATTAAAAGCACAAATATACATAAAATAATTGATTTTAATTTATTAAGTGACCTAACTATTAATTAAATTAACTATTTTACATTTATTAGTATGTTAAATTAATTATTATCTACTATAGATTCATTATCTACTGTAGGACGGTCTTCCCTGATTTATCAGTTTTTCTATTTTATTTTATACTTTTTCACAGAAACATAATCAATTAATTCCAAAACCTAAAGAAAAATTTGAAAAAATTCGAACAAAGATTTCCTTCCAACCCCAAAGTATGCAGATTCTCGACCTTGAATGCATCCAAGGGTCGTTTCCACCCGAAAGTGGTTCTCAAAATGTGATGCAATACTGATGAAACCCAGGTAAGAATACAAAAAAGGTTTTGAAAAATCTAAAAAAAATTTATCAAACATTTCAAAATGTAAGATAACGTTTCTCGTTTTTGAAAATCGATTTCCTCATTCCGATTCACATGACACACCAACTGACAAATACTGATGTGTACGTGTTCGCAAATGTCAGTCAAGGTCGATCTCGCGAAAAATGTCTCTTATCTCGAGAATTTTGATTGGTCATGGGAAAACTATGCTGAGTTTAAAAGACCCATAAAAATGTCAAGGGACTTACGTGTTTCGGTGTGTTTAATTTCTTTCCAAGAAGATAGAATAAATTTCGACGACGGACTACAGCTGATAGACACCCGGGTGGAAAAACGACTGAGACAGTAGACACGAACGAACTGAATGTGAAGGCTAAGAGTCTCGCGCTCGCGCCACACGCCGGCGCAATTGCAATCTAGAGGTTCTCAAGTATGAGATAGTGGAAATGAGTAGCAGGGATGTGATAAGATTTTATTTTTGTTTAGAAAAAAAATACAATTTAAAAATGTAAAGTAGCGTCATCAATCGCATGGAAGGCGTGCGTGTATTTTTTCTATTTGAGTGGAAATAACATTTAATGCAAAATTCCATTTTTAATAGCTCAACTTGTAATCAAGTGTAACCAAATTGTAAACCAGGGTAATTTTATAGGGAATCCGCTTGTAAACCAGAGTAATATTATTATAATATATCGCAATCCAGAGTAACCCACTTATAATCCAGTGCAATATATTTGTAATCCACAATAATCTGCTTGTAATCCAGTATAATCCATTTGTAATGCAGAGTAATGCGCTGGTAACCCACTTTAATCCACAGGTACTTCAGTGTAATCCAATTGTAATCCAATGCAATCCACTTTTAACCCGCTAAAATCCACTTATAATAAATATAATCCAGTTTTATTTCAATATAATCCACTTTTAATGCAATATAGTCCACTTGTAATACAATATAGTTCACTTTTAATCTTTGTAATCCACTTGTAATCCAGTATACTCCACTTGTATTCTCGTGAAACCCAATTGTAATCTAGAGTAATCCACTTGTAATCCATAGTAATCAACGTGTAAAAAAGTAATCTACTTGTAATCTTTTCGTAACATCCTTGTACTCTAGAATATTCCACGTGTACTTTACTTAAAATCGAGAGTAATACACTCGTAATTCAGAGTAAGACACTTGTAATCCAGAGTAATCCATTTGTAATTCAGAGTAAGACACTTGTAATCCCGCGTAATCCACTTGCAGTCTATATTAATCCGATTGTAATACAAAGTAATCGGATTGTAATCCACAATAATTTGTTTGAGATTCAGGGTAATCCATTTGTAAGAAATAGTAAGCAAGAGTAATCCACTTCTGATACATCTCGGTGAATTTTTAATCCAGCGCAATCCACTTACAATAAAGGTTAATCCACTTGTAATCCAAAATAATCCACTTGTAATCCAGTATATTCCACTTGTAAACTAGTGAAACCTAATTCTAATCTAGAATAATCCATGGTAACCCATGTGCCATCCAGAGTAATCCAATTATAATACAATTCGTAATCTTCTTGTAATCCAGAGGAATCCACCTGGACTTTATTTGTAATCCAGAGTAATCAACTCGTACTTTATTTGCAATGCAGAGTAATCCACTTGTAATACACTTGTAATCTAGAGTAATCATCTTGTAATCCAAAGTAATCCTTTTTTACTGTAGAGTAATCTAATGTTATCCACATGTAATCCTTCGTAATCTACTTATAATTCAAGAAATCCAAATAATGTAGTATAATCCTAGGTAATCCACTTGTAATCCACAATAACAGAATTTTAATCCTGGGTATTCCAGAGGTTTTTCGCAATTTTTTATTTAGCCCTAGGAACTTTTTTGCAATAAGTACAATACAAATACAAATTTTTGGGTTTTGTTAAAATACTTTAAATATCTCTTAAAATCATTTGACTTTGTTCTCAAATTTACCTTCTTTCTCAAAGCTTTAAAAAATGGTTTCAAAGATTTTGAAATTGTTCTCAGTTTTCTCTTAAAATTAATTTTTCAAGCTATAAGAAAAAACCACAGTGTAGCAGTGGGGGCACAGGACAGAAGTTAAACTTTGAAGGGTTAACTTTAAAAAATTTCGTAAGAATCATCATAGATTTTATGGAGATCGCATAGAAAGGGAATGGAGAGTGAGAGAGAGAGTTAGCGTGGCAGTAGTGGGGATATCGAAGAAAAGTCTATAGCGATTGCGAATCGTCGCACAAAAGGGAGGCGCGATTGTAGGGAGAAGATATAGACAGTGCGTCAGACGGAGACACACACTTCCGTTAGAGAGAGACAGAGACTTCCGTTCGGTCGTCTTTTTTAAATTCGCTCCGGTCCCAAAATAAGTTTCACTTCATAAATCATATTTCTAAAAGATTCGAAAGTGTTTCCTAATTTTTTTATCTTGCAAGGTTAAATAAATTTCCTGAAAATTCAGGTAAAAATTCAGATAAATTTTTCTAGGAATTTTAAGAAAACTGGTTTATTCTCCTGAAGCCTTTCAAAATTATGAAAAAGTTTATACATTTCTTTCAAAATCTCCAAGATTCAACATTTTGTTTAAAATTAATTAGAACGTTTTTAAAATTTATTTTTCAAAATAAAAAGTCATTCAAAATTTTCCCAGGAATATGAAGACAAAATTTGCACGCAGTATGCGACTAATTAAATTTTTAAAAATTTATTTGTTATTTAGTAGTTAAACAATCAATAATTATGTTTTGAACGAGAAAAAACTATTTTCGCGATTTTTCGTCAATAAAATGAGTATATTTTTTGATAATAAATTATTTGAAGATATTAAATTTTATGGGGCTTGATTTTGGAATTAGAAGACACGTTCCTGCAACCACGTGGCTGAGGATGATTCGGGGGGACTGGCAATTCATCGACGATTCGGAATGACGAAATTCGCTACTATTATCTCAACTCGCGAAAATCGCAGATAGACATGAATTGAGAACCACTGATTTTGAGGTCAGGCAAGGGCACCTTGGTTGCCATTGAAGATCATCAGCCTTTTCATTGCTAAGGCTATCGGGCTTTTCTTTTCTTTTTTTCTTATCTAAATTTTGTAATTTTTCTTTCCACATTAGAAAAATGAATACAAAATTAATCGAATTTGTTATTTAATTTATTTCTCTGTGTTTGAACTCCTGAATCGGATTATTTCATTTAAAGTGAATCGTTTATTATTTTTTAAATTTCAGTTTTGAAAACAATTCAAACGTCTCAGTATAATATTATTTATATTAAGAGTTGGATTGTTATTAACAAAGTACTTATTTCTCTCTGCTATAATATATTATTAGAAAAAGTAAAATAAAAGTGTACAGTCTCGTTGATATTTTGAAATCAATTATATCTGTGATCGAAGAGTTAATTTATATCCTCAGGTAAAAGATGAAATTAATTTTAATTTTAATAACTTTGACACTGATTGGATAATCTTTTGAAGATTGCTATAAAGATTACGGAATCGGGAAAACCTTAGACTTAGTAATAATTTTTGTAATATTCTGCATTCTTTTAAATTCTTTCGAACTTTTTGATTGGTTTCTTTTAATTATTTTGAATTCTTTCTATTATTTTGAATTCTTTCTATTCTTTTGAATTCTTTAAATTCGTTTCAATTCTTTTGAATTCTTGATTTTTGTAGTTCCGCGAATTCATAGAATTATTTTGAATTATTTGAGACCTTTTTAATTCTCTCAATACTTTTCAATTACTTGAATTCTTATTAATTTTTTGAATTCTTTACATTTTTCTGAATTATTCCAAATCATTTTAAAAATTGCAATTATTTTGATTTACTTGTATTATTTGAATTCTTTTAAATTATTTAAATTACTTTTAAGTATTCGAATTCTTTTGAATTATTTATTTGAAATCTTTTGAAGTATTTACATTCTTTGATTTTTTTAAATTCTTTGAGTTACTTTTACTTGATTTGAAATATTTGAATTCTTTGAATTCTTTCCAACTCTTTAAATTCTATTGAAATATTTAGATCCATTTGCATTCTCTGAATCCTATTGAATTTCCTGTATTCTCCGAATTCAAACCCTACTTCTCTGAACCATTTCCAACTCTCTAAATTCTTTTAAATTATCTGAATTCTATTTAATTCTCTTAATTCTTTTTATTTCGCAGGATTTTTTTTATTTCTCCGGATACTTTTTAATTCCTTAAGTTCTTTGATTTTTTCATTCTTTTAAATTCTTTGAATTCTGTGAATTCCTGAAACTCTTTGAATCCTTTAACCTCTGTGAATTTTGTTAATTTGTCTTAATTCTTTTAAACTATTTAAATTCTTTGGAATTTTCTAAATTCTTTTGAATTCTTCGAATTATTTCGAATTCTTTAGATTCTTTTGAATTCTCTCAATAGTTTTGAATCCATTTAAATCTCTGAATTCTTTATAATTCTCTGAATTCTTCTTATTTCGATAAATTTTTTAAATTTCTCTGGATATATTTAAATTATTTAAATTCTTTGATTTTTTTAAATTCTTTTAAATTCTTTGAATTCTGTGAATTCCTTGAATTCCTTGAATCCTTTAACACCTGTGGATTCATTGAATTTTGTAAATTCTTTTGAATTCTTTGTAATATTTTTATTTTTCTTGATTCTTTTAATTCTTTTAATTATTTGGATTCTCTTAAAACTCTCTTGAATTCTCTTTGAATCGTTGGAATTCACCTGATATTATTTTGAATTCTCTAAATTCTTTTAAACGATCTGAATGCTGTTAAATTGTCTTAATTCTTTTTAATTATTTAAATTCTTTGGAATTTTCTGAATTGTTCGAATTATTTCGAATTCTTTTAATTCTTTTAAATTCTCTCAATACTTTTGAATCCTTTTAAATTCTCTAAATTCTTTATAATTCTCTGAATTCTTCTTATTTCGATGAATTTTCTTAACTTCTCTGGATATATTTAAATTCTTTGAATTCTTTGATTTTTTAAAATTCTTTTAAATTCTTTGAATCCTTTAACGCCTGTGGATTCATTGAATTTTGTAATTTCTTTTGAATTCTTTGTAATATTTTTATTTCTCTGAATTTATTTAATTTCTCTGGATTCTTTTAATTCTTTTAATTATTTGGATTCTCTTAAAACTCTCTTGAATTCTCTTTGAATCGTTGGAATTCATCTGATATTATTTTGAATTGTCTAAA
Organism: Druon quercuslanigerum; assembly: GCA_010014905.2. Classification (NCBI taxonomy): domain Eukaryota; kingdom Metazoa; phylum Arthropoda; class Insecta; order Hymenoptera; family Cynipidae; genus Druon; species Druon quercuslanigerum. The sequence continues at coordinate 9,859 of JAAAKG020149432.1, forward strand.
TTCTTTTAAACGATCTGAAATCTGTTAAATTGTCTTAATTCTTTTTAATTATTTAAATTCTTTGGAATTTTCTAAATTTTTCGAATTATTTCGAATTCTTTTAATTCTTTTAAATTCTCTCAATACTTTTGAATCCTTTTAAATTCTCTAAATTCTTTATAATTCTCTGAATTCTTCTTATTTCGATGAATTTT
>JAAAKG020149433.1:0-10052 GCA_010014905.2 Druon quercuslanigerum
CTACCCTAAGTCAGGAGCGTACTTTGAAGTTTGAAATGGGGTGCGCTCGAACCCCCATTACCATTCTAGGGTTAAGGGGTTTTTATGGAATTTTAAATACTTTAACAGATTTTAACGATTTAGACGGAGTTTCATCATTTTTAAACAATTTCAAGAGATCATCTATGAAATTCATGGAATTTAACAGGTTTCAAAAAAAAATTTTACATCATTAAAATTTTTTTGGAGATTTTAACGGATTCTCAAAGGAATTTCAATAGATACTAAAGTATTTTCACATAATTTGAAGAATTTCAAATTTAACGGGATTTCGACGATTTTACATGACATGAAAAGATTTCAAAACGCTTTAAATTATATCTATAGTTTTTGAAATATTTTGTCAAATTTTTAAAGATTTAATGGAATTTTAAAGAATTTTTGCATTTTTTAAAAGGATTTTGAGGTATTCCGGAGAATTTTAATGTATTTTCAGAGTTTTAAATTTATTTTTAAGAATTTCCAGAGATTCGGAAAATTCCCAAAAAGCTTAAAGATTTCAGTAAATTTTAAGGGGAGTTAAAGGGATTTTAATGAGATTTCAAAGATTCAATGGTTTTAAAAAAGGTTCTAAAAAAAGGTTTCCAAACAAGATTTTGAGAGATTTCTAAACATTTCAAAGTGTATCCATGGTTTTTAGAGGATTTAGTCAGATATAAATGCATTTTTAAAGGGATTTACAATATTTCAAGAAATATCACAATATTTCCAAATATTTTAGAGAATTGCAAGGATTCACACCGATTTTGAGACATTTTAAGAGAGTTTTATGGATTTTTGAAGATTTAAAGCGATTTCAAGGACTTCAAAATATTGCAGGGTCTCAAAAATTTTTATGAGATTTTCACCAGTTTTAAAGAATGTCAAAGAATTCCTAGCGAGTTGCAACGAAATTTTAAGAAAATTATGTACGATATCCATGAATGCAAGCAATTCCAAAGAATTTTGATATGATTTTTAAAAAATATTTTGGGATTTACATTTTATAAAAATTCCAGGGATTTCTCGAGGTTTCATGAAAGCTGTACACCAGATTTAAAGAATAGTTAACTCTGCGATTCTACATTTATTTTTATGTGTTTATTATAAAATGTTTCTTAATCAAGATTAAAATTAAAAAATACTGACAAATTGTTTATAATATTATAAAAAGAAATTTAAACATTCATAACCGGTTTCAATAAGCATATTTTAAAAAAATAATTAGAAAGAGGAAAGTAAACTTAAGAAATGTTGTAAGCTTTTTGGGACTCACCCTTCCCAAAAAAGCCTTGCGTAATTAATGGACGCTACAAAAACGGAATTTTCAGAAAAATACGTTTTTTATTACAATTCTTGTAGAATTTGTCTCAAATGAGAGGACATATTTCTGGGTTTGAAATTTTGCGTAGTTGGTTATTCATTTTTGTCAAAAACACAATGTGAAGTAAATTCCTCTCAACCAGAGCGATTCATGTTACATTTCACAATGAAGAATGCTGAATGAAAAACGAGGCGAGGTACGCCATGCTAGATGGAAATGTTACAAATGGGTCATTCTTTTATGTATAGGATATTTGCTGCCAATTTTACGTATCGAGATTCTATATCAATTTTGATGATTAATGTTAAAAGTAGAGAGCAGCTATTCTGAAGTAATATTGGAATAAATTGCCGAAAATTATGTCTACTAACAAAAGTAGCGAAGAAAATAAAAATTAAGGCCTTATAGCCTTCTCAACTTGCAAGGAAGTTTCCCTTTACGAGAAAAAGATGCTAAAAATAATGCTTAAGAATGATCAGAGTTTAAGAGAGAGAAAATAAGTTTCTGAAAATTAGCAATGCAAGGCATCTGCTCTAAGGTCGGTAAAAAATGCCATGAATTATAATTAAGTAGATAATATTGCAGGAGACCGAATTTTCGGGAATAGCATTTTTCACAATTTTGATAATTCATTATGAAAGACTTAACTTTTAAGTAAACTAGCCGAATAACGTGAGCGCTGCCCTCACAATTCTTGGATATTTTCACATTTTCAGGATTTATACTAGTTACCTTGAGTTAGGAAATAATAATGGTTCAGAATAATATTTTAAATCCAGAAAAACATTCCTTTTGTTATTTGTAATTAACTAAAACTTTAGAAACTTTAATACTAAATTAAAACTTTAGAAAAAAAGTTTCGAGGTCAGAATTCTTTATGTGTAGATTTTAAAGTGTAGAGGTCAATGTACAGAGTTTCTTCGTGTAGAGTTTAGTGTGCAGAAATTAATTTGCCCAGTTTAATTTGTAAGCCTTTTTTGCACAGTTAATGTGTACATTCCAAAAAAAATAAATTTATAAAAAGCTGTAGAGTAAAGCGTGGAGACTTGCATGTGTAGACTTAAATGTGTAGACTCGACGTTTACGCTTAATGTGCAGAGTTTATACCATGAATAGACCCGATATTCTGTAGTATCGACCGGGCTCCGCAATTCCAAGTCACTCAAAAACCAATCAGTTTTTCAAACATAATGAGCATAGTTTTTTCAGATAGTTCGCTACATTACTTTTTATGAAATAGATTGATTTAAGAATACGAAATTCTAGCATTTATTATCATAATTGACTAAAGCTGAAGCTTTTTCTATTTTTCAGATTTACCTGTATGGTTCTTTTTTTAATTTTTTTTTACTCTGTACTAGAAAAGACACCAGAAGAAATTCGAAAAACTGAATATTTTTAAAATAATAATACGACAAAAATGCGTTTAGGTTCAATTTTTTTACATAACATAATACAGTAACTTCCAGGTATAACGAAATGAACGAGAAATTATGTTTTTATTTCGCACTGTTTTTTCAATCATTTTTTTAATTTGTTTTGTTTTAATCCACCCTTCACCCTTTTCAGTCATCCTTACCCAGTTTCATTTTGTCCTCTTACATTTTTTTATTGTTGCGATACATTTTCTCATTCTACGTTAATTGTAAGGGGAGCCTGAAGAAACTCGCCCCTCGCCTTTTCCAGCCCGTCCCACCGATCCAATGAATACAGCGACATTTTTACATTTTCTACGATTTATTCCATTCTTAATTGTTAAATGAGTTATTTGCAAATAATACATTAAGAATTGTTCTATTTTTCAAATATTAAATTTTTTCTTGTTGCATATTATCAAGGTTTTTTCACTTTTTCGAAACCGTTGAGAACAACGAAGACAGAAAAAATGGCAATGTTGTTTTTATTTTCTTTTTAAATTAAAACGCAAAATTTTTTAGAAACAACTACCTTAGTTTGTTAACATTTTCAGGAGTGACAGGTAACATATAATAAAAGTACTATATGTTTTCAACCAAGGGTGTTTTTGTATTTCCGGAAAAAATTCTTTTTTTTCTTACTTTTCTCGCATTTATTACATTTTTCTGTTATTTTTACTTCAAATCAGAAAAATTTTATTGTAACATATCAACATAAAAATAGGTAGCCGTTTTGAGTAAATGTCGTGTTTTAACTTTTCAACAAATCGAAAAAGCTTTACCAGTTTTTATTCTTTGGGGCCCCTTTCTTCGTTTTTCTCAACAGTTTCAAAATAATTAAAAAAAACTTGAAAATCTGAAAGAAGGTCAACCTTAAACTCTCAAAACTTGAAACAGGAGAAGTTAAAAAAAAAATTTTTAAATGTTTTCTCCTGGAAAAAGTACCTACGTATTGTTTCTCAAAATTTCAGGAAAAAAGGGTAGAGTTTTCGGGATTTTTCCCTCCTTTTTTCAATAATTCGGAATAAGTTTGCCATTTTTACATTTCTCGTGGATTCAGAAAACGACCAAAAAACTAAATAAATTAAAGAAAGGAAAACCTTCATAGCTTAAAAATATAAAAATGGCATGGTTTTTGCATGTAAATATAAAAAATCCCATTTTTCCCTTCTCACCCAATTTTTTTGCATTCTTAAAAAATGTGCAAATGTCGCTGTGTCAATATTTAAAATGGATTTGATCTGTGTACTATCTAAATGTTTAGAATTTTACTTCTGTAAACACGAAAAATCAAATCATACTTAATAAAAAATGTTCTTTATCAGGGTTTAGAAAAAAAATTAACTTTCTCGAGCTCCAGCATGTGATTCTTTCGTATGGATAAGAAAAATTTTATATATATATATATATATATGTGTGTGTGTGTGAAAAGGAACCAGACCATAAAATTGACACTACGGCAAAGCTCGGATTCCAGATAATTACCTTGGTTATGAAACAAAAAAAATTCATTTGTCATGCGATTTCGACATCACGACGTGATAGGATATTCCTGCGGTTCTGTCATCAAGCGGCCAGTCGATAATTAGGTAATTAATTGCTATTAATCGGCGATTAGCGGCACCTACATGAGGGGGTTTAATAGATCAACGAGATTTGAAAATGAAAAAGGTACTTTGCCTAAAATCGACTAATTCTTTTTATTATCATGTGGAAGTTAATACATAAACAATCAACATGCATCATTTTTTTTAAATGCTTTCAAAAATACTGCTAAGTATAAATAAGAACCACCCTAATGAACAGGCAACCCAGATTATGATTATCTTAGGAAAACCGACCTTTAAAAAAAAACTACGATTTGAAATTACATAATTTGTTTAAAAATTTGAAAAATACTTTTAAATATTGATAAATATTCCACTGGATCAAAAATAATCATTCTTGGCATAAAAAAGAGAAAATAGTACTGAAAGTTTTAGATTACATGCAGAATTGACATTTTTCATTTCTTCGTTGGAAAGTCCTTACAAGTCCTCAAACTATCCCATAACATTGTAGGAAACCCAGTATAGTAAAAGAAATGATTTTCTTATAATTTTTTCGCAATTATAGAAATTTCATTATATAAGATCATCATCAAGATAAAAATTATAGAGTAATCGGTATTAGGAGAAAAATATTGAAGGAATTAATGTGCAAAGTAGATAAACTAAAAAAGAACTCAACTCAAAAGAACTCAAACACTTTAAAATAGCTTACGATTTTATTAAAATCTCTCTTGATACCTTTGGAAATATGTTTAAATCCATTGAAATCTTTTAAATCTTTTACATTCAGTAAAAATCTCTTGGAATTTTGTTAACGCTTTTTGAATTTCTTTAAAATCTTTAAAAACCTTACAATATTCTTCGACATTCCTCTGAACATTTTTATGTATCTTGAAATTGTGTATAATATTTTTTAATAACTTAAAATCTTTTAAAATGTTTAAATCTTCCATATTTCTTGAAATCAATTAAATACGTAGAAATCTCTCAAAATAAAATTTATTTATAAATTCAATTCCTTTCTGCTACCTCCTTCAAACACTTTTTTGCTTACTTCCCTTCTTTTGCCTCCATTAGCTTCGTCTCAAAGTGCTATGCCCTCTTTCCCGCTCTAGTACTTAATTTACCCCTTTACGCTTCTCCTCTCGCCATATATCAAGGCATTTTCCGCAGTATGCCCCTCGCGTCCACCTTATGTATACCTTTTTTGTGAACTATGAATCTCTTTCCTTTCTTCCACCCCCATATCTCTGCTCCATAATCTTATACTGACCATACCAGCGTATTAAATAACTGCATTCTCCTTCTTCAATCTTTGTTAACCTTCTTTTTCCTTTTCCCCACATATTTCTCATTTCCGAAATATTTAAACTCCTTTACTTCTTCTAACTTTACTCCCTTCAATCTCCAAGTCCATTCTTTATTTCTTACCCCCTCCCACTTTTTCTAAACCTCATTATCTTTAGCTTTTCTACATTTAAATTCAACTTTTTTCCCTCTAAGCATTTCTCTAATCCTGCAATTATGATCAACATCCCTTCTTCGTCCTCTGACATCAGCACTACATCTTCTGCGTTCACCAGCGTATAGATTTTTTGTTCTTCCACCATAACTTCTCCCCATCCTTTTCTCTCCATTCCTTTTGCTAAGTCTGAAGATTAATGTAGAAAAAAAGTGTTCTCTCTAAAAATTTCCAACACTCTCTTTATTAAGCCCTCTTACATCCCCTTTTTCACAATTACCTTTTCTATCTTGACTCGTTTGAAGGAGTCAAGCGATGTCTTTAAGTCCAAAAATATTGCTATCATTGCCCCTGTCTACCTTACAACCCTTCTATTTATCAAATAAATCAGAATATATATGTTGTCCATTAGACCATTCATTTTCTAAAGCCCATCTCATTCAGTGGTTATATCTTTTCTTCCTTAACTTCTTCCTTCAATCTCTACGAAAAAAACAGTTTTATATACTTTCTACTATATTAGCATCAGCGTCAGTGTCCTATATTCATTAACATCCTCCTCTATGCTTTTCTACACTATGGATACAAATACTCCTTCTTTTAATAACCCTGGCCACACCTGTCCTGCCTATACTCTACTGCTCATTATCCATTCCCATTCCTTTAGTTCTACACCTCCCCACCTCCCATATTTTTAGTCTTTATTTGGAATCTAATCTATTCCAGACGCTTTTCCACCTTTCGTTTCTTCTACCAACATAACTATTTCTTCCCCTGTTATGTCCTCTTCCTTATCTATTTCCCTACCATATTTCCTCCTTTCCTAACTTTTCTCTCTACCCCTCCTAGCAAATACATGAAACTCGTTTTCCATTTTACCATCTTACTATCCTTTTTTACTCTCCCCCCACCTCTCTCTATTTAATCCTTTTCAAAGTTCTTCTTCCGCCCGAGCCTTCTCCCCTTTTTCTTCTTGAAACCTTTTATTTTCCTCCTACTTCTTTCGATTACACAAAGCAGTGTGCTTCTTCTTTTTTCTCCTATATATGCTAAAGCTGCTTAAGATGCATTAAAATGCTAGAAAATCGTAGAAGTCCATTAAAATAAGTAGAAATCATTTAAAATCCCTTGAATATAAATTAAAATTAATTTATTCATTAAAGTTTTCTGAAAAACCCGTTCAAATCTCTGAAAATCTCTCAAATTCTTGGGGATTTAAAAAGCCCTTTATATTTTATGCAATCCTTGGAAACAGCTTAAAATCCCTTGAAATTTCATTGTATTTTATTTATTTTCCAAAGTTCTCTAGAAATTCCTTAAAATCGACCTTAAAATGTTTCGAAATAATACAAGATTCTTTGACGCCTCTTGCAATTTTTTGAATCTTTTGAAATTGTTTGGAATCTGCTAAAATAGACAGATCAATATCCTTAAAATCCTTATCATCTTTCATAACGTATATATAATTTTTAATGAATCGATTGATATCTTACACTTGAATCGAACCGAAATTGAATTACAACAATTTTTCATTGCAGAATTTTGGAAAAATTGCGAAAGTTTCTTTTCCTAATCAACGAGATCCTCATTTCATTCAAGGTACATGGCAATTTTCATTTTTTTTAATTCTTTTAGATACATTTTGAGTGTGAGTAAATTTTCAGAGGCTAAACACATTTTAAAATAATTTTCAGAGCCTATCAAATTTATTTTACCATTCACGTTTTTTCCAAAACTTTGTAAGTAAAAAATTCTTTAATCATGTTTTGGCACCACCCAGAGTCAGGTTATTGATCATTTTTATTTCAACTTTTAGACAAGTTATAAGAAACTCAAAGGAAAACTTTTCAGGGCTAAGGCCTTTTCAATATTAGACCACGTCTTTTCCGATTTGCCGTAATATACATTATTTATCAGATTTTGTATACCCTAGAACGACAAAATTCTTTTATTGGAAAAGCGGGTTTCCAATAATCCTTCAAAGTTCTATCATAATATTGATGATGAAGTTTTGACGGATTACTTTTGGACTTTCGTGGAAAAGCACTAAATATAGATTTTAGTCATATTTCTTTTTCAAACTCAAGAAAGTAAAGTAAAAAATGGAAAACGATTACAAAAGTAGATCTTTTTAAAACAGTAAAGTAATATTTAAACCTTAATGAGTGAATAATTTGAAGGAATAAATTACTTAATTAATTAGTAATTGAATTTTCACATGTAAATTTGAGAAGATTACTATAGGTCCATACTGCATTTGACATGATTATTCAAATTTATTCAAATTTGATCTTAAACCTCGACAAGAATCAGCCGACTAGTAACTGTGGTGAATTGAGTCTCTTACAAATTGCATTATCTGCATTCGAGGTTAATCTAGGAATTAATTCACCAAGTAAGATTTCTCTCCGAAATTATATTAACTATCAATTAAAACTAATCCGATGTCATTCACCCCCTATCTAATTTTCAGAGAGGGAAAATAATTTTAATAATTGACTCTTTCATAAATGGTATTCGACTTCACACAGAGAATTTTAAATGTAATTAATATAAATATTATTATTTTTATTATTATATTTATTAATACTGGTGTAACACTATAACACTCTCATAAATCAAAAATTTTGGTGATTTGTGCATTTCAAGAAGAAAATTTGAGTCGTAGAAAATGAATCTAAACTCTACAATATATGTGAGATTTAACTACAATATATGTTAGCCTCCAAATTTTTCTATAACTCTTTAATTTTTATATTCTAAATGTTTTTCTCTTAATGTAACTTCTCTTTTTTAAGTTCAAGCAGAGAATTTTTGGAATATTCATAAAGAAATTAATAAAAAAAAATTATGGCGTTTTTTTGTTATTTTGTCTATTTTGGCTGGAAAAGTTCTTTTTTATTATTGATCACATAAATCCTATGAATATAATAATAAATAAATTTTTTTTAAGTTGTTTAAGTTGTAATTTCTTCATTTCTGAGAAAAAATCTTAAACATTTTATGACTGTTAAACTGCTAAAAAGTAACTGAGAGCCCTTGAAATTAAGAAAAACATTATAATTTTGAAGAGTACCTTGATTAACAATTTGCGAAGCTTGAAATTTTTTAAATTTCTTTCAATTTTTCATATGAATCTAAATCTGGTTGTAAGATCCTCGAAAAGTGTAATTTTGGAGAAATACTCTACATATTTTTACATTTTTAGAAATTCTTAAAAATATATACTAAAATCTGTAAATATATTCCGGAATCAATTTAAATCTCCTTAATTTGATGTATTTTTGATTTTTTTAAAGTAAAATATCTTTTAAAATCTTTAGAATTCCTTTATATTCTTCTTGAATTTACATTCAAATCATCATTTAGCTATTTAAATGGGTTTTAGATGTCGAAGGATTTTAACATATTTTTAGGAATTTTAAGTTATTTTTGGGATTTTAAAAAATTGTAGAGAATGAAGAACCATTTTCATAGATTACAAAGGACCTGCAGATATTTCGAGAGATATTCAAAGATTTTAAGAAATTTTGAGAGTTTTTAAGAGTTTTTAAGAGAGTTTGAAATGTAAAAAAGTCACAGGATTTTAAAGAATTTTATAGGATTTCCCAAGGTACCAAAGTATTTTCCCCAATATTGAAGCAGGCCAGGTGATTTCAAAGATTTTCAACAATTTGAATGGATTTCATAAGTTTTAAAAAGATTTTAAAGTATATCCATGGATTTTAGTGAATTTTGATATATTTCAAATAATTTAAATTGAATTTATTGTATTTAAATTTTTTTAAATATTTTAAGGGATTCCAAAACATTCGGAAAGATTTTCACGGATTTTAAATACTTCAGTTAATTTTTAAGGTATTTCAAAGATTTCAAGCGATATAGTATTATTTCTAATTATTATATAATTATAAGAGAATTTTATGGAATTTTAAAGATTTAAAGTGATTTTAAAGATTTAAAAGATTTCACGAAATTTCAAAATGTTTTAAGGGATTTCTACATTTTTAAAAGGATTTTTAGGAAGTTTAAAGGAATGTCAAGAGAATATGTACGAAATTTCTAATAATTGCAAATATTTTTCGGGATTCCGCAAGATTTCGTGAAAGTTGCACACCAGATTTCGAGAATGTTTAATTCATTCTAACAAATATACTAACAACTAAGAATATAAAGTGTATAGGGGAGACCGGGGCTATTCGGCCGCTGGGGCTATTCGGCCACCCCCATCTATCTCATTTTCTATAAACATTGAAAATCTGATTTTCCTGTCGTTAATGTAC
>JAAAKG020149434.1:0-10052 GCA_010014905.2 Druon quercuslanigerum
TCTATTCTATTCTATTCTATTCTATTCTATTCTATTCTATTCTATTCTATATTCTATTCTATTCTATTCTATTCTATATTCTATTCTATTCTATTTTATTTTATGTTATTTTATGCTGTATGAGTTTCGAAACGTTGGTGATTATTTTTTATAAATGATTTTTTAGTGTGATTTGATAATAAGAAAAAAAATTCTCTCCTCTTTTTTATTTTTTTTCCAAATGTAAAAACGATTTTTTTTCTTTTTTTTAGGAGGTAAGAAGGAAAAGAAAAGGTTTTTTTCGGATTGCAATTGAAATGTTTTGTGGTGATTTTCCAAATTTAGTCGTTGGATTCTTGATTTTATAATCGCTAATCTGTTACATTGACTTGACTGTTGGATGTTAAAAAAGGGTTTTTGAATTTTATTTTAATCTCACTTAAATATCTTGAATTTTAATTTAGTTTAAAAATGTGGAGGCTAACTCTTAAGTGAGTTTAAAAATGGTTCACTCACAATCCGATAAACAATGGCAAGCTGCGAGTGTCGGTCGCTCGCCCAAGAGAAATTTGTCTCGGTTCAGTTTTCAGTACGTATTCTGTAAACTGATACCTCGGCCTCTCCTTTGCTCTTCGGCAAACGTTAACGTGCATCGTTCTGCATTTTTTCTTCGAGATTATTCGGCTCGACGTGGGGTACAAAATTACAACATTTATAAAAATATTTTTTAAAAATAGAAAATTTGCTACGTAGCAAAAAATAAATAAAAATTTAAGGGATATTATTTTAGTTAAATCTTTATCGAAAAAAATAAATATATACAGCAAAGAAATATGAGAGCCAATTTTTTAGTTTTTGTTTATTAAAAATTTTAATTTAATGATTGAATAGATAAATTTTAAAATATTAATAAAAATTGTTAGAAACAAGTAGCGAAAATAAATAAAAAATTTGATGCGCTGTGCAGAATAATTTTTATTTCATTTTCAAAACCTAATTGTTATAAACAAATTGAATTATAAAATAAGCCTACATTTATAGGTAGAAATAAATCTGTTTTTTTAAAGTTCCATCAAACTATATTTTGAAAAAAGTTTAGTAACGTAAATTTGTCATTTTATACATTTTTGTTTTTTTATAAACAAATTATATAAACAAATGCACAGTGCTCGATTTATTTAAAAGAAAAAATTATTTAGTCTCCTAATTCGCCTTTAATTAGATTAACAATGTTAAGTAAGTTATGTTTAGCAATAAAAATTTGTCATTCAGTACTATTTGTTAATTTTATAAACAAAACATATAAACAAATGCACAGTGCCCGCATTTTTAAGAATAAAAAAATCATGTCGTTTCTTAATTCGCCTTTAATTATATTATCAATTATAAGTAAGTTATGCGTTGCAAACAAAATTTGTCATGCGAAACTATTTGTTAATTTTATAAACCAAACATATAAACAAATGCACAGTGCCCGCATTTTTAAGAAGAAAAAAAACATTTTGTCTCTTAATTCTCCATAAATTATATTACCAATTTTAAGTAAGTAATTTTTAGTAATTAAAATTTGCCACTTGCTTTTATTTATTAATTTTATAAACAAATAATATAAACAATTACAAAGTGTCTCTATTTATAAAAAGAAAGAAATGATTTTTGTTCTTTGTATTAATAAAAAATTATATTTTTTGGAATATTAAATAATGTAAATTAGTAAACTTTAAATAACTTTTATTAACAAATTATGCAAAACAAATTGACAGTGTGGGCATTATTAAGAAAAAAAATGATTTAATCTCCTAATTCGATATAAATTAGGTTACCAGTTATATTTAGTAATAAAAATTTGTCATTCTACACTATTTATTAATTTTATAAACAAATTATATAAACAAATGCATTTTGTGATCATTTTTAAAAAGAAACAAATCGTTTATTCTCATGTCTCTCTTTAAATTATTTTTTAAGTGATATTTATTGCTGAAAATTTTTACCTGTTTCTTTATTTTATAAACAAATTATATAAACAATTTCAATGTATCGGAATTGATAGGGAGAAATTAATCTATTTTTTTTTAAATTTCCAGCAAACTATATTGATACGAAAATTTAGTAAAGAAAATTTGTCATTTTATACTTTTTCCTGATTTTATAAACAAATTATATAAACAAATGCACAGTGCCCGCATTTTTAAGAACAAAAAAAAACATTTTGTCTTTTAATTTGCCATAAATTATATTATCAATTTTAAGTACGTGACTTTTAGTAATGAAAATTTCTCATTTTCTTTTATTTATTATTTTATAAACAAATTATATAAACAAATGCACAATGCCTGCATTTTTAAGAAGAAAAAAAGACATTTTCTCTTTAAATTCGTCATAAATTATATAACCAATTTTAAGAGGGTAATGTTTATTAATTAAAATCTGTCACTTGCTTTTATTTTTTAATTTATAAACAAATTATTATAAAGAATTACAATGTGTCTTTATTTATAAAAAGGAAGAAATGATTTTTTTTCTTTTTATTTATATAAAATTATATTTTTGTGTTTATTGAATAATTTAAATTAAAAATTCGTAATTTTTCATTAATTTTATTAACAAATTATGCAAACAAATTGACAATTTTGACATTAATTAAAAAAAAATTATTAAGTCTCCTAATTCGACATAAATTAGGTTACCAGTTATATTTAGTAATAAAAATTTGTCATTTAACACTATTTATTAATTTTATAAACAAATTATATAAACATTGCAAAGTGTCGGAATTGATAGGAAGAAATAATTCTTTTTTTTTAATTTCTAGCAAACTATATTGTTAAAAAATTTTTTAATAAAGAAAATTTGTCATTTTATACTTTTTCCTAATTTTATAAACAAATTATAGAAGCAAATGTATAGTGCTAGCAATTTTTAGAATTTGCCTTGAATTATATTGTAAATTTTAAGCAAGTTATGTATAGCAATACAAATTTGTCGTTAAATACTATTTTTTAATTTTATAAACAAATTATATAAACAAATTCAGATTGTGTGCATATTTCTGGAGAAAGAAATCGTTTATTCTCTACACTCTCCTCAAAATATATTGCCTGTGGTGTTTAGTAATTTAAGGTTGCCATTTGCGTCTATTCATTAATTTTATAAACAAATCATATAAACAATTACAAATATTATCCTTTTATGAGAAGGTAAAAATCGTTTTTTCTTTGTATTAATATCATATTATATTTTTTCGAATATAAAATAATTTAAATAAGTAATTTGTAATTTTTATTCATTTTATAAACAAATTATATAAACAAATGCAGTGTCGGCACTTTTAGGGGAAAAAATAGTTTTTTTTTCAATTCTCTTTAAAATATATTGTCAGCGATTTCCAGCAATAGGAATTTATTATTCAATAATATTTTTAATTTTATAAACAAATTATATAAACAACTGCACATCATTCCCATTTATAAGGAGAACGAAAACAGTTTTTCTTTTTATACACATTAAATAATGTTGTTGGGAATCATAAATAATGTAAAATTGTAATTTGTAAATTTTTAAGAACTTTATTTAAAAACTATATAAACAAATAGACACTTTTGTTATTTTTAAAAAGAAAAAAATTATTTAGTGTCATAATTTGCCTTGAATAAGGTTAGTAGTTATGTCTTATAATAAAAATTTTAAATTCTACACTATTTGTTAATTTTATAAAAAAAATTGTATAAACAAATGCAGATTTTGGGCATTTTCAAGGAGAAAGAAATCGTTTTTTCTTTTTATTTTCAATAATTTATGTGTTTAGTTTATAATATTACAGAATTAGAAAATCCCGAATAATAAAATTCCCGGCAGTTAATAATATTATTGAATTGGAAAATTTTTAAAAGAAAATTGAGGAATTGTAAAATACTCGATTTGCAAAATTCCCGAATTTATACAATTACACTTTTTTCTCAATAATTTTGATAGATTACAAATAAAATAATGAATTTTTTTTAAAAATATTTTTTATTTTTTAAAATTTTGAAAAATATTTTTTGATTTTAAAATAACAATAATTTTAAATACAATATTTCTGGGTGACGATTTTTGTAAAATGTGAATAGTATTTGAAAAAATACAAAACACGTATGATAAAAACAGTGGGTGATTTTTTTGGGTTCGAGGAGCAAATTTTGTAAAATTTAGAAGGTGTAAAGAAATCAAATTTTTAAGTTTAAAAAATTTGAATTTAGATTGCAACTATTGCGCTAAATTTGACCATCGAACCTAAAAAAAAAAATTTATTTTGATTTTTGCGAATTCTTTTTTTTTAATACTATCCACATTAAAAAAAATGCTTCATCGAGAAATATTTAATTAAGAATTATTGTTATTTTTAATTGAAACAATAATTTTAGAAATTTTAGGCATTATAAATATTCATAAAATAATAATTTCATTATTGTATTTATCATCAATAAAACATATTTATAAAAATATTGTAATTGTTTAAATATTTTATAATTCCACAATTTTTTGTCGGAAATTTTCCAACTTGATAATATTATTAACTGCCGGGAATTTTATTATTCGGGAATTTTCCAATTCTGGAATTTTATAATTCCGGAATTTTATTATTAGAGAATTTTATTATTCGGAAATTTTCAACTTCGGTATTTTTATTTTTTGACAATTTTATTATTTGCGAATTTTAATATTCGGGAATTTTCCAATTCGGTAATTTTATTTTTCGGCAATTTTATTATTCGCTAATTTTATTATTCGGGAATTTCAGACTGTCGGATATTTAATTTTTCGAAATTTTTCAGTGGTCCCTATAATTCTAAAAAAAACTGCTAATTCGCCTTTCCTTGTAAGTAATTTCAAAATTTTTGTGACTATAAAAATATTAAAAAACCACAGTTCATCTTTAAAAAAACTTATTTTCATTTAAAAGACGTCTATTAAGTTTTTTAATCTAATACAAAAAATGTGACGTAACTACAATTGATAAAAAAGCTTTCAAAAGACAGCGCGCGCAGGCGCGCGCATATAATCGTCTAGTAGGAAAAATTTTGTGTAGAAAAATTATGATAAGTATACGTTGTGTACAATATACATATGTATAAATTTCGATCTGGGTTTAGAAGGGCCCTGGATAGACTTCCCTATTTCTAATCAGGCCCTCATCGGGAAAAATGGAGGGGGCCTGACTAGTTCTGTAACGCGTTTTTAGCCAGGTTCTATCTAGAACTTCTGAGCAGGCCTTAAAGAAAGTAGTAGGGCCCCAGAATTCAACAATTTGAGTAAAAAATAATCGACTGTCATGGATTTAAAAAAAATCTTTTTATTGGTTGAACAATTTATAATTATGGTAAAAATTCGTTTTTTTTGTGTAAAAATTTATTGTTTAAATTAAAAAATAGAAATATATAATTTTAGATTACAAATGTATTTTTTTAGTTAAAAATTCATCTATTTGACTGAAAATTTATTTTTTGAGTAGAACATTTTTTCGCTTAATTGAAAATTTATGTATTTTGTTAAGATCTCTTCTTTTTAAGTAGAAAATTGATCTTTTGGTTAAAAATTCATTCTTTCGGATGACTTTGGTTGACAATAAGCTTTTTGGTTCAAAATTAATTTTGTTTGTACAAAATTAATTTTTTAAATTGAAAATATAACTGTTTTATTTGAAATTGAAAATTTATCTATTTCAGCTAATAAATTAACTATTTAGCTGAAAATAGAATTATTGACTTGAAAATTAAGCTTTTTAAGTAAAAAACTAATCAACTGTTATGGATTAAAAAAAAATTTTCAATGATTGAAAAATTTATAATTTTGTTAAATTTTTTTTTAATTATTATTTTAATAAAAAATGTAAATATAAAAGTTTAGATTGAAAATGTAAATTTTTGAGTTAATAATTTATCTGTTTAACTGAAAATTTATTTTTTGAGTTGAAAATTCAATTGCTTGATTAAAAGTTAATATATTTTGTTAAAAATTCTTTTTTTTAGTAGAAAGTTAATCTTTTAGTTAAAAATTCATTTTGTTGTTTAAAAATTCTTTGGTTTTGCAGAGAATTCGTCTTTTTGGGTTAAAAATTTAACAATTTGGTTGCCAATAAACTTTTTGGTTCAAAATTAATTTTTTTTGCACAAATTTAATTTTTTTAATTCAAAATGTAACTGTTCTATTTTAACTTAAAAATTTATTTATTTTAGCTGATAAATTAATTATTCAGCAGAAAATATAATTAATTAGATAAAAGTTAATTTTTTTAAGTAAGAAATTGATCAACTGTTATGGATTTAAAAAAAATATTTTCATTCGTTGAAACATTTATAATTTTGTTAAAAATTCGTTTTTTTGCGAAAATTTATTATCTTAATTGAAAAATGAAAATATATAATATTTAAGATTAAAAATTTATCTTTTTAATTAAAAATTTATTTATTAGACTAAAAATTTATTTTTTTGAGTTAAAACTTCAATTGCTTAATTGAAAATTTATGTATTTTATTAAAAATTCTTCTTTTTAGGTAGAACATTAATCTTGTGGTTAAAAATACAATTTAATGGTTGGAAATTCGCAGGATTTGTTAAAAATTCGTCTTTTTGGGATGAAAATTCAACAATTTGGTTGACAATAAACTTTTTGGTTCAAAATTAATTTTTTTGGTACAAAATTCATTTATTAATTGAAAATATAACTGTTCTGTTTTTAAATCAAAATTTATCTATTTTAGCTGATAAATTAAATATTCAGCTGAAAATGGAATTAATTACTTGAAAATTAAGCTTTTTAAGTAAAAAATTAATCAACTGTTATGGATTTGAAAAAAATCTTTAAATTGGTTGCAATATTTATAAATTTGTTAAAAATTCTTTTTTTTTGTAAAAAATTATTAGTTTATTTAAAAAATGTAAATATATAATTTTAGATTAAAAATTTTAATTTTTTGGTTAAAGATTCATCTATTTCACTGAAAATTTATTTTTGAATAGAAAATTCAATCGCTTAATTTAAAAATTCAACAATTTTGTTGCCCCAGAATTTCTACTTGGGTATTTAGTGTAAGAAAAATATGATAAGCATAAGTTGTGTAAAATATATTTTGTCTCAAATAAATTTGCATAGGAACAACAATTTCCCAATAACAATACTGTTCAGTTTTTTTCACAATTTTTATTTATAAAATTAATAAACAAGCTGTTAAATCTTTAATTGAATATTTTTAAAAAATAATTTAGTACTTTACTCGTAAAGTCCGTCAGTCCGTATGTAATGCGTTCACGGGTGTGAAGCAGGTGTTCCTATACACCTCGGTGAGGGTCAGCGAGTATAAAAAGAGGGCCAGTGTGAGTTTACCTTCGCACGTATCTACGCATTTCTACCCGTAGAAGTTCCTGGCACAAATTGAATACGTGCTTGTGTTCGTCACCGCGACTTACAGGGCCGCCTTATTCTCCATAAATTATAAAGAAACTTTTTTTCATCATATTTTGTTGCAGATGAAAATTTATTGTTAGAAATATTTGAATCTTGCTTTGGAAAAAAAAACTCGGTTCATTTTATAAACATTATTTTATGAGTGAAAAAAATATGATGTGGTTTGAGAAACCCTAGGATAAATGAAAAATAAAATTTGAGCGGTTTTTTGAAATTTGAAGTTTAAAATTTTATTGTTTACAACATTTTTCTGCATGAATTTGGTTATTGTTTATGTGTTATCGATTGGTTTGATGCATTTTGCTAATTTTTGAAATGGTAATTGTAGACTGGACACTAGGGTGGTCCAAAAATGCATGGCAAAATTTTTTGCAGGCTAGAGGGCAATGATCCTCCCTATTTTATTCCAAATAAGAAAAAAGAAATTCCCTAATTTTATATATTTTTTTATTTTGATTTAAACAGGTGCCGGTTTTGACTTGAAGTTTCCCATGTAAAATTCATGGGGAAAAATCACTTTTTTGAGTTTTCGGAATAATTTTTTATGGTTTGAGAAAATGTGACGGAAAAGCACAGGGGCTTCTAGAGAATTATCCAATGAAGAACTTTATGTATCAGAAATATGAATTTGACACCCCTAACACACCCCTCACGAGTACCTGAAAACTACCCTTAAAACCAATAATGTAAATTCTTAATATTGGTCCAGTGGAATATTTAGTATCAATAATTAATTAATTTTTAATTACTTAAACAAATGGAATTTGTTGAAATAATTTTTTGTCTCGAAAATTCCTTTTTCCTTTAAAAATTATTACTATTAGTCAAGTGGAATATTAATTAGAATTGGTTGACTAATTTTGAATGCTTTACACAAATGGAATTCGTTTAAATATTTTCTTTACTAAAAATTATAATTATTTCTTAAGTGGCATATTTTTTAAAATTGTTTTATTAGTTTTATTTTAAAACAATCTTTTAAAAATAATTATCACTATTAGTCTGATAGAATATTTAACAACATTTGTTAATTATTTTTTATTTATTTGAACGAATCCCATTTGTGTGAAAAATGTTTCTTTTGTTCAAAAATTCGTTGAACTAGCAGTTTATTTTCATTAAGTGTCATACATCTATTTTCAAATATTTTTCAATTGTTGAAACAATAAATTATTATTTATTTTGAACTTATAATACTATTCAACTAATAATTTTTTTACATAATTAAAAATTAATAAATCAATATCAATCAATATTCCACTAAACCCTCAGTAATGATTTTTATTTTTAAAAAATTCGAAACGGAATTATTTAAACAAATTCCATTATTTTATTTGTTTAATTGTTTAAAAATTAATTGAATAGTGTTAATAAATATTCCACTAGACCAATAGTCCTCATTTTTTAGTGAAAAAAACAAAAACATTTTTGGTTTTAGGGTTAATTTTCGGGTACACGTAGGGCTCTGTTAGGGGTGTCAAACCCATATGTCTGATACATAATATTCTTTATTGGATAATTCTCTACCCTAAAAAATTATTCACAAATTTAAAAAAGTGACTTTTCCCTATGCATTTTGCATGGGAAACTTTAAGTCAAAATCGGCACCTGTTAAAATAAAAAAATAAAAAAAGGGAATTTCTTGTTTGGGTTTTGGAATGAAATGGGGGGATTGTTGCCCTCTAAAAAAGAAGCCTTTTTGGAACCACCCTGCTGGACACTCTTTCGACACATATTTTTTATTTTTACAATGTTCGTAAATTCCTTCAGTTTCATGGTATGACTAGTTAATTTTGAATAGGTAAGGATACATTAGAAGATGTTGGATTAGGTTGGCATACTGATCCATAGTCAGTTTGTTCTATTGATGTGTCTTCTTCAAAGAGATTTATTTGATTTTACATTTTTGAATTTTGTCGGCATACTAGTCTATATTTGGTTAAGATGTTTCACTTTGTTTCTATACTGGTTCATGGTTGGTTTTGCCACTGATGAATCTTCTTCCAATGGTACTGTATCATTAGCTAATTTTCATTGATGCTCAACAGGTGAGAATTTAATTAGTAAATCTTAGATTTTGTTGGTATATTGGTCTCTAGTTGTTGTGCTCTGTTAGTGTATCTTCTTTCAAGAGATTTGTGTGATTAGTTAATTTCAGTCCATGTTGACCAGGTAAGAATTTAATTAGAAAATGTGGGATTTTGTTTGTTTCCTTGTTCATAGTTGGTTTGTTCCATTGTTGTGTCTTTACCCAACCAAATTGTATAGTTAGCTTGATGTTAATAAATGTATCTTGGGTAAGAATTTAGTTAAAGGATGTTGGATTTTGTTGGTATGCTAGTGCATGGTTGCTTTGTTCAATTGATGTATCTTCGTCCAGCTATGCTATATAATTAGCTGATGTTTATTGATATAGCTTGGGTGAAAATTTAGCTGAAAAAAATGGATTTTGTTGATATGCGGATTCATGGTTGTTTTGTTCAATTGATGTGCATTTTTCTAAGAGATTTTTTTGATTAGCTAATGTTCATCAAGGGTGGACAGGCGTAATTATTATTATTACACCATTAAGCCGTTTCCCTTTCAAGGTAGGCGTGACTCACTCGGTAGGGAGGGGAGTAGTGTG
>JAAAKG020149435.1:0-10051 GCA_010014905.2 Druon quercuslanigerum
GCGGTAGCTTCCGAGCGTTTCGTGGCGCCACTGTACTACATGTGAGAACTACTACTCAAAAGTCGTTTCAGTGTATACACTGATAGTATTCCTTCCGGATCATGCAACAAAATCTAAAAAAAGCAGTAAGTTGAATCTTTAATTTATTGCAATTCGGATTCTACGTTACATGTTCCGCGAAAAGGTCACGGAATACTTTCAATAGTTTTGTTTTTCAAGCGGATCTTCTTTCATTTTGCATTTAGTTTCTAATTGATTTGTATATGGTGCAAAGTAATTTGCAAAGTAGATTTGTATTTGTTCCGATTTTTTAACAACAAAAAAGTTTTTTTTTTAACTTATTGTTATATAATCTTTATTTTTCATTGTTGTTAAGTACACAATTCACCAATACGGTACCTAAGATATATAATCGCACGCTTAAACGCTTCGAAAAATCTAACTAGCTGGGGATTCAAGCCCTACCTATACTACCTAATCTTGTATTTAACTATTTTATAATGCTTGATTACTCAGTTTTTAATGCGAAATAACAGTTCTTAAAAAATATTTTAAAATATGTGAAACAAAGAATCTAATTTCACTTACTTCAGAAAGAGCTCAATACTTTTTGGTCTTTATATATTCAAAACATTGAAAAATGATGAAAAATTAATAAATAGTAAAGAAAAAAATGCTTGAATTCAATTTAATCCTTATTTTCAAGTAAAATGCCTAATAGAACCTTTTTGAGAAGCGATTTTTAACTCGTGCCATTTGTGAGAAAGCAGAATCCAGAAGGTACGACAGATTATACGACGCCTTTACGATATCGTACAGGCACCTTAACGATATGTACTTAGGATGACGTACAGTTGTCGTGAAGATGTCGTAACGTGGTCGTAAAAAGGTCACCAAATTTTGTGCAGACTGAGATACTTTAATTGCATAACCTTGAGTATTAATCCGAATAAGAAGAAGAAGAAGCAGCAGCTAATATCTTCCTCAAACACTTACTTTAAAAGCATTCTTTATAAGTTTAATCAGATTAATTTAAATTGACGTTCCCATGCAAGTTCCTAACAGGGCCTCTAAGAG
This sequence comes from Druon quercuslanigerum, assembly GCA_010014905.2. Taxonomy (NCBI): domain Eukaryota; kingdom Metazoa; phylum Arthropoda; class Insecta; order Hymenoptera; family Cynipidae; genus Druon; species Druon quercuslanigerum. The sequence continues at coordinate 1,078 of JAAAKG020149435.1, forward strand.
AATCAATTTTGTACTTGTGCCATTCGCGAGCAAGCAGAACCTAATAGGTACCTCGTACAGCTAATTTGAAAGCACCATTTTGAGTTTAAAGCAATTTATTTTCATTAGCCATTCAAATTCGTAATAGTACCCGCAAGAGCGCAGTTTTGAACCCGCACCATTCGCGAAATAGCAGAACATAATATATTTGCTTTTGGCCCACTTTTAATGCCAAATTTCGAATGTTCGTTGAAAAAATTGAATTCCACTTTATCATTAATAATCTGATAAAACCACATAGAGAAGCATTTTGTACTTCGTGATATTCCCAGTCGTGTTTCAAAAGCACATCAGTGCCTAATAGACTCAACCCTATAGCGAAAATATTTGGTGACGTATTAACGACATCTTTACGACATAATATGTCCAGGTCGTTAAGGTGTCTTTAAGATATCGCAGAGGCGTCGTATAACACAGGATGAATATAGAATGTCTTAAAGTTATCGTAAAGACATGGTAAGGATGTCGTAAAGACGTAACCAAATTTTGTGTCCATTGGGTCTTTAGTAACAAATTTTCAAGTTCATTTTAGTCCCAGCAAACTTTTAAGTGCCGAATACATGCCATTAAAACAGAATTCAAATAAAAAGTCTCTCAAGAACCACTTAAGATCAATTTTGAAACTTATATGCATCCAATATGTTTTTTAACAGTTTCTATTAATAACCTAATGGGCATTTTTAAGTTTGTATTACGTTATAAACAAACTAATTAAAAAAAGTAATCTTTGGAATTGACAATCTTTAGCTCATTGAGGTTAAGAGTTTCAGTATAAAATGTGAAAGAAAATAAGGTTTTATTGCGATTAGCGGTTTCAATCATTTCAGACATTTCAGACATTTTTGGTCGACTCCGTAAACATGGATTGAGAGTATTCGTGGATATATATCCAAACTCTTTTCATATTAATGAATATTGTTCAAATAATCAACAATCGTTGCCAATTTGAAACGTACCATAGCACAGAACTGAAAAATACCTAAAATTCGAAGATTTTTATGACAATTGTTTAAATAATTAATAATTCTTGTAAAGTGAATTATCGTAGGAAAGAGTCATGGTAAAGACATTCTTAATTGATTCCGTTAACATAACATTGAGCCTATTCGTTAAAAAACGGCTAAACTATCTATTTATTTATGAAAATTGTTTAAATAATGAATAATTTTTGGGTATTTGAGAAGCATCATAGAAACAAATTTTAGGAGATATTTTTTTTTGATCACGTTAGAAAATAGAGATTATTAGTTCAAAAATAACCAAAATCTAAATTTGTTAATGAAAAGTGTTTGAGTAATAATAGCCAAAATCGAAATGCTTCCATGAACATTTTTTGAATAATAAATCAATCTTGTAAATTTTCAAGTCATTCTAGAAAACCCTGACTAAAATGCAGGATAAGTACCGACACAATCCGGATAAGGCTCTGATAGAAAGCGTATAGAACTCTTATACGGGTATATCCGGTCTCTATGCGGTTACTTATTTTCTATCTGGAAGTCATTCGGGATTATCGGGGATCTATCGGGAAAACTTAACCAATAATGTATTTTGAGAAAGTCGAACTTTTCCTTCTATCCGGGTATATTTAGATCGTATGCAGAGCCCGGATAGAGAAATTGTATTCACCTATGACCAAACTAGAGTCTACCAGGGCCTATTAGGGACGAATTAGGTACAATGAATCAATAAGTGCCAATCTATCTGGTCTGCCCGGCACCTATCCGGAACATGAAACCAGAAATTGATTTCATGTAAAGTCAAAAAGTTCGTATATCCGGGCGTATCCAAGATCTGACTTGCAGAGTTGCAACGTAAAGCTATAAAGTACCGCAAGTTACGCTTAAACTAGTCTATCCTAGACCTATCCGGGACATGGAACCAGAATTTGATTCACTGTGAAGTCAAAAAGGTGTGTTCTCCGTGACTATGCGAGACCAATCTGAGAATATTTGCATCGATAAAAAGATCAAGTCCGATAAAGTGTGTTCTATCCGGGATCAACCTGGAATAATTGTCATCGATAAAGAGACAAAGTCTCACAGTGTACCTGATAATAAGCGTTAAATTCATAAGAATTAGGAATCCGTGCGAGGCGAGGAGGTAGTTGTAAGAAAATTCTGTAAAAAATGAAATTGTAAGCAAGTCAAATTTTTAAGGCCAGCAGCAAGCTGAAAAATAAACGTTTATCCACTATATTATTGTTAATTTTCAGAATTTTCCATCGTCTTTTTTAATACAAATAAATACTACTAGAAAATTTAAATATTTTTTATGAGTTCTTAAACAAATAATAATCGTTCTTTCTAAATGAAATGTAATAATTGCTCCTTCTCATACCTTCTTCTTCTCCTACTTACTGTTAAATACTTACATAAATTTGATACTTTTCATCTGATGTTTAACAAATTTCTATTTAAACAAACAAGTGCATAGAAAGAATACATTAACAATAAAATAATTGTTTAAACAAATTAAATTTACTTCCACATTTATCACTGCCCAAAAATATTTTTGAAATCGTATTTTCTGAATTAAACAAAATTTTTAATGATTTTGAGGAGTGCTCAATTCTGCTAAAAACTGTATGTCATTGTTTAAACCATGAATTATTGTTTATTTTAAAATTTGCTTTAAGTTGGGTATGGATGGTTTATATCTTTTTTGGCATTTTTTCTATACAAGATCCAAGCGATTCGATGGCTCGATTGGTTAGGGCATGCGGTAGATATTTGGGTACTTGGAATTTTCCACGTGATGGCAGCACTTTCATCTGGCGGGAATTATTTAAAGACAGAAAGACAGTTATCTACTTTTTTGAATAATATAAATTTGAAACATTATCTATTATTAAACAAAGTAAATAAACATTTGGTTAATAATTCTTAGCAGATGAAAGTAGTAATATGTATAAAAATGTGCTAATAGTATGTTAAATTGAAAGTATAAAATCAGATACATGATGAAAATAAAAAGTTGATTTTGTAGTAGTGAAAAAAAGTAAAAGAATATTTTAGAAACGCGAAACTTTATAAAAGCGATTGAAGTATTATTTTAATATTTAAAAGTTTGTTGTTAATTTAATAAAATTAAAAAATTAAAACATACTGCCATTATGAACACATAAATTCATCTTGTAATAAAAAAGTTTTCATTCATTCAAGTTTGCACATTTTTAATTTATTGAAATATAATTACTCTAAATGATGGCCAAAATTCTTTCTAAATTGAACAGTAAACTTACATCAATGCCTGTAATGTGATTTTTGGCAATCCCTAGAGTATCGCTTCAATTTAATTATTAAGTATTAAGTATTTATTATAAGTATTTTATGTAAGTAATTGAGTATTAAGTATTGAAGACTAAACTGCAAATGAAACCGAAGTGGAAGTTTTCTAAACACTGAGCATTTTGATCATATAATTAAAACATTTAGGACACCAATTTCGAGTTGAAACGTTCAGTAACCAGTAGGCATAACATTTGGTGACGTCTTTAGGACATCTGTACAACGTCTTTACGATAACTTTAGAACATCCTATGTCCATGTCGTTTTGATGTCTTTACGGTATCGTAAAGGCGTCGTATAATTTGAAGACGTCGCCAGATTTTGTGCCGACTGGGTAATGTATCTAAAAATCACAAGGCTTCTAGAGCCTTTTTATAAATAAAGCATTCAAAATTGCGCAATATGGATTCAGAAGCCTTTAACATTGTTTAATTTAAGATTATGCCATGTGAAGTTGAAGTACGAAAAATTTACATTTTTATTCTTGATTTGATTTGATTTAAATAAGTAAACATTCAGAGACTTCAAACATAGCATTTTAAATTTTAGGCTTCTAAACTGCTTAATGCCGAGTTATTAATTTCTTAATTTTAGCATGTTAAAATGTCGAAAAGCTTCCATCCTGTTACATAAGATTTTATGAAATTACGAGAATGACAACTGGATACAAAGACGAAAAATACATTTTTTCAGACTGTAGAATAAAGAATCCGAATAAAAAATCTAGAATAAAAAACCTATTCTCGCGCTTCGCGTTGGCGATTTATTTTCCCCCTATTTATGCACAGACCATTTAAAATTGAAGGTCAAAGAATCGACAACTCTAATTTGATGATAAAGAATTGTCTTTTGTTAAAGCTACTTCAGCGTTCACGAATACATTTTTATCACGTAACCCATGCTTCGTACTCAATTTTGTCAAAAATTTTAACTCTTCTGCATCATGTTCAACACTTCAATATCCACCCAGTGGGTGAAAAATTTGGTGACGTCTTTACGATATATCGTTACGACATCTTTACGAAATAGACACCTTAATGACAAGGACATGGGATGTCGTAAAGTTATCGTAAAATTTACGTAACGATATCGTAAAGACGTCGCTGAATTTTGTGCCCACCGGGGAATGTATATTACATTCATTTATGTACCTCAATATGGGATTGCTAATTCAGGTATTGTAAACTAAATTGCAAATCTTATTTATCATCATGACGTTAATATATGTTTTTCATTTTTCATTATATATTATACTCATTTGCCCCCCCCCCCAAATGTATCATTTCAATAAATTTATATTTTTACAATTTATAATACCGATTATATTCTCTTTTCTGTTAATTTCCAATTTCGTACCCCATTTTTGTTTGAATAAACTATCCTTAAGTTTCTCGAAAAGTGGTTATATTCGCTAAACTTAACCAATTGAACAAGTACCGAATTAATGCTAAGACAGATAACAAGTGCAACAGCCCAGTGGGCACAAAATTTGGCGACGTCTTTATGATATCGTTACAAAATTTTTGCGACAACTTTACGACAACCTATGTCCATATCGTTAAGGTATCTTCACAATATCGTAAAGGCGTCGCATGTTCTAAAGATGTCTTTACGATATCATAAAGACACCGCAATGACATGGACATAGGATTTCGTAAAGTTATCGCAAAGACGTCGCAAGGATGTCGTAAACTCGTCGACAAACTTTGTACCCACCAGGAGACTTAGCCTCTATTAACGTGGAGTGTTAATTCAAACACGGTCAGATATTTTAATAACGGATACGATAGAAGTTTCCAAACAGATCGATGAGCGCACTTCTTCATTCGAAAACAGATTTTTTACCATTTTCGGAAAAATAAAAAAAAACATTAACTTCAAATCCAGAGTTAAGATTCAGCACAATTTCACATCAGCTTTGCGAAAAATGGGAAGATTTAACAAGTGAATCCGCGGTTCCCGACATTAAAAAATTCTTGGAAATTTTGCAACGCCGAGCACATTTCGACGAAATAAGATTTACTCAATCGCCGTTCAGATCACAATCCAAATCAGAACCGAAGTCAGATACAAGATACGATAATAAGCGCACGTATCAGAAAAATGAAAATTCGCATCCGAAACATTCATATCTCGCTAATTCTAGCATGCTCTGTTGCTACCACTTTCAAGCTGAGCACAGTATTTATTCGTGCGAAAGTTTCTTAAAACTATCTCTTAAAGAGCGTATTGACTTCGCTAAATAATCGTGAAAAGCGCCACAATTCGCTGCTGCATACCGACTCTGAAAAAATCGAGAATTCCAACAAAATTAACTGCCAATCTTCGATTCAGAATATGCACGTCCGGACAGCGTCGTATGATCTGTTATCCACCGCCCTCTTCGATATTTTTGACAGTTAAGGCAAACATCATACGTTCAGGGTGATGCTGGATAACGGATCTCAATCCGATTTCTTGTCTGAAAAAATGGCACGTCTCATAAAATTAGCGACTAGCACTGAGGGAATCAAGTCTGTCTGAATCCGATGAGCTTACACTATTCTGGGATATTGAGCAAGTTCCTATTTAGAAACGCTTATTACAGGAGAGCAGGCCAGTGAAGTGCACTTTATTAAAAACGTTAAACGAAATAGCGTTGGTCGCTACACTGTTAATTTGCTGTTTAACGAAAATAAATCTAAAATCGGTGATTTTTATAAAATAGCTTTACGGAGATTTCACGGATTAGAAAGTAAATTTGCGAAATATGAGGATATCAAGGACGGATACTCTAAATGCATGCAGCAATACATACAGCTTAATCACATGTTTAAGTCTAGTGTCAGTTTTTTATGGATCTACAAAAACTTCCATTGGAGTCTCTCTAAATAATGCATTAATAATTGGGGCGACAATTCAAGACAACCTTTTCTCAATTTATACACGTTTTCGGTTTTCGGTTTTCGGTTTTCTGCGCCGTTTCTCGCTACAAGCGTGCTTGCATAACTTGCCCATGACGAATATCATTCTCATGCTTTCGCTACAGCCGATATAGGTAGCGATTCTTACATTGACAATCTTGCGTCAGGGGCTGCATCCATCGATCCCAAATTAACTTGGGACTTGTCAGAAAAGGCTGAGACTGAACTTATATTCCTTGATTCGCCTGACACAATTAAAACTTTAGAACTCTATTGGAATTCAGGCGAGGATAAAATTATCTATAAAAAAGCAGAAAACACTGAAAATTAAAAGTTTAAAAAACTAAGCGCACGGTCATTGCAGAAGTTTCACGTTTATTTGACACATTAGGCTTATTATATCTCATAATTATATATGCAAAAATAATAATCCAAGTTTTCTGGAAATTAAAACTAACGTGGAATGAGGCCATCCCACTAGAAGCTAGGTCATTATGGATCGAATTTAAAGGTCAATTACCTTTATTAAATACCCTTAAATTTGAGAGATGCACCATCGAATTAGACACAACAGAAATTCAATTGCACGGGTTCGGCGATGCAAGTAAAAAAGGCTATGGGGCCTGAATGTACCTGCGCTCGATAGAAAACTACGACAAATACGACGTGGCTCTCGTAGATTCTAAATTTCGGGCTGTACCAGTGCAAACAGTGATACTTCCGTAATTGGAATTATGCGCCGCCCTCTTACTGTCTCAAATCTACTCGGCCATTGGATTCAAACATCTCCTCATATATTAATATTAATAATATTAATATAATTTAATAATAATATTTGGCAACACGGACCTTACTGACTAAGCCAACATGAAGGTTCCTGGCCTCAAATGTCAATTGTGCCCACAGCCATTCCCGAAATACGCAAAGTGCATCTTTCACAGGTTTCAATGATAATAATGACAGAAAAATCGGAGTTTTTTTAGGATTTTAATTCTTTTGTCCGATTGACTCGCGTAATCGCTTATTGTCGCGGATTTCATTACAATGCGAAGCCAAAGAATTCAATAAAATCAACCGGTCCTCTTTCCGAAGTCGAAGTAAGAACTGCGCAAGAGTGTGTACTTAAAAATTGCACAGGCAACTGCATTCGTCACGGAAATTGAGTGCTTCTCACGCAATAAAGAAATCGACAAGATAAGCAAACTTTTTAATCCTAATACTTTTCTCGAAGAAGAGATTCTTAAAGTAGGGGGCAGACTGACCCACTCCAACCTACCGTATGATAAAAAGCATCCAATTTTGCTACGCCGAAATCATTCCATTGCCCAAATGATTATTATTGATGCGCATATAATCTTCTGATAAAAGTATATCAATCTACTTTATATTTTGTTCGGGAAAAATATTGGCCTATTGATGGCCGCAACACCACGCGTAGAATCATTTATAATTGCGCCCAGTGTTTTAAAGCGAAACCTCGCGGTACTGACTATAAAATGAGAAACCTCCCCGCGAATCGCTTAGAATATTCGCGACCTTTCTTGAATGACGGAGTGGATTTTTTTATCAGAAGCTCCTTTATCGGCTGTCTGTAACGATTTATTTCTCGTCGCAGTAATGTGAAGTCCTTTAAATATCACTTTATGCGTACAGTCGGTAACTCAGTTTTAACAAACGAACAGCTAGAAACGTACATTGTTGAAATTGAGGCAATTCTGAACTCCCGATCAATCAGTCTCATGCCCTCTTGTCCAAACGACCTCCATCCTTTAAAGCCTGGTCATTTTCTGATTGGTGGGCCGTTAACGGGTTTTCCACCGGAGGATCTTCGTGAAGTCAGCAGGCCAAATTATCTCTCTGGCAACACGCCTAATAGATGAGGCAACCATTCTGGTGCCGTTGGCACAAAAAATAGTTGAACGAACTCAATGTTCGCCATGCGTAGAATTCAACGTCGTCCAACATCACCGTGGGCTCTTTTGCAATCCTCAAGGAAGATAATCTGGTATAAACTTCACCTATGTTATGGACTATGTGTCGTGTCATCGATGTTCATCTTGGGCCTGATGGCGTTATAAGAGCAGTCACAGTAAAGGCTGCGAATGGTATCTACAAGCGATGTGGAAGCAAACTCTATCCACTTTCACTTGGATTTACTGCACCTAACCGAGTTTAAATTAATCAAACTTTTATTGTGGTCACGCTGGTAATCCTGTGTTTCATATCACCATATTGTCTTGTTGAACTACATTAGTTCAAATTGGCCAGCATGTTACGACGTAACTTTATAAATTTATTTTTATCTTTATTACCTTTCTGTCGATTTGTGAAATAGGTAATTTATGAACTTCATATTGTCTCAAAATTATATTTACAACTCAAGCCTATGTACCGAGCCGCATAGCTCTCTAAACTCTTAATTGCTGACCCTATCATAAGCTTATCCACCGCACCGCCTTCACGAAATTTCTAAAATTCTGGTCTGCAGATGTTCCTCACTTTCCAATTTCTACGTCGCGAATTGAGTGTGTCCAAATCTCCTACACCCACGTCCCTCAACCAATAGAAGACAAGCAACCCACTGACCCAACATCCCTTCTTCAAATATGTACTTCAGCAATGCACTCTCTTTAAACAGTCTTCAGATAAAAACCGAATACCGCCATGAACAGATCAATGTTTATATACTCTTGCCTGCTATTTTCCAATTTCGTACCCCCTTCGTGTTTGAATAGACCATCG
>JAAAKG020149436.1:0-31775 GCA_010014905.2 Druon quercuslanigerum
CGAAGATTTGCAAAGAATGTTGAATAAATTGAATGCAAGCATGAAGAGCATGGGCCTCAAAATTAACGTAAATAAAAGAAAAACTATGGTGTGCGAAGGAAAGTGTAAGAAAACAATATGCAACATTGTATTTAATGATGAGCGAATTGAACAAGTTGATAAATTCGTATACCTTGGTAGCTTATTTGTTAGGGACAGGAAGATAGATGATGAGTTAGATAGACGCACAAACAAAGGTGAGAAAGTTATTGGTAGAGCAGGCCCCCTTATAAAAAGTAACAATATATCTAATAAGGCTAAAATGGCAATACATAATTCCATTTTTGTACCAAGTGTACTATACGGCAGCGAGACATGGACATATCAAGAAAAAGATAAGAGTAAAATTAACGCGATCGACATGACATTCCTGCACATAATATGCGGGAAAACTCTGATGGACAAAGAAAGTAACGAGAGGCAGACCGCGGAAAGAATGGTTAGAATGTGTGAATGAGACCCTAGTTAGAAGGGTCACAAGAAGCCATAGAAACACGAGAGCCTGCATGAAAAAGTAAATGGACGTTAAAGAAGCCAGAGTAGTATGCCAGGACAGAAAAGTATGGCGGAAAATAGTTAGCAAGAAGAGTCTCAGTAGAGGGAACGACGCCTGAAACAATACCTTGGATACTAATGGACCCAACTGGGGAACCTCTCATAACGACTTTGTGAGGATCTTCACTTGGGGTCATTGCTAGAGAGATTGATCAGCAACCTGGGTTTGAGCAGTTTTGCGGAGTAAACGTGTTATTTAAATACATAACTATATATATATAACTATTTATAATAATCTAAACATTTTATAGCCCCTTCTTCACACTACTCCCCTTCCTACCGAGTGAGTCACGCCTACCCCGAGAGGGAAACGACCTATTGGTATAATAATAATAATAATAATAATAATAATAATAATAATAATAATAATAATAATATATTCTGAACCTGATAGCAGCGTTTTGTTACAAGATAAATTTCGTACCAACAATATAAAAATTAAATTTTTAATTAAAATATTAAAAATTTTTTCTTGGGGTCTATTAATTCGCTTTATATTTCATCAAAGAAAAAACAGAAAAAGGGAAATAATAAATTTTATATTATTAAATTTTATAAACTTTCAATCTAAAAAATTTTTTTAATAAATTTTATATTCTTTATTTCAGCTAATTTTGTTAAATAAAGAGCAGTAAAACAAGAAGATCGTGATTTTATTCTATTGGCTTTTTTCATATCTTGCATTGCTTGTTTAAAAAGTTTGATTTTCGATTAATTTTCAAAATGTTACATGTGCTGTAACTTTGAGAATTTGCTTTTATCGATAACAAATTTCCAAAAAAAAAGTATCATAATCCGAGGGTAGTACGATATTTCTTTTGCCCTTTTTATTGTTATATATGCTGTTGTGCCACCTTAACATTATAAAAAATAAGTGAAGAAAACCATAAAACCCTTTTTTTCTGAAAGCCCTAAATCAGCCCTAAATTAATCTTTAGGGTGAATTTTCTATAAAATCATCTTTAGATAATAAAGTCCAGAATTTTAAACTGCGGGCGGAAATTAGCCCTAAGTGAGCCCTAATTTATGAAATAGGTTACCTTTATAGGGTTTTTTAGCTTAACCTACTTTAGTCTAGTCTGTTGAAACGTTATGAAATTTTGCTATTCTCTGATGATAATACAGATTCCTTGAAAATTGTTCACTTGTAACCTAGCATAATAATGCGTGAATTTCTGAAACAATATAATTTCTTCTATCTCTCTAACAGCTTAATGGAAAAGCAAAAAAAAAACAATTTAAGCAGAGAGTAAATTATAAGTATAACTTTACGCGCCAAAGAAACCTGGTGAGTGAACAATGCAACCCGCCAAAGAAAATTTTAAAAAGTAGTGAGGGAATTTTATAGGTCAGATAAAAATCAGAGATTTGAAAAAAAATTTGCAAAAGCTCTTTGAATATCAATAGTCAGGGAAAACAAGAAACCGACTATGGAAAACTTAAAGAACTTCAAAAATAGGGCTTTGGGGTAACACTGATATAGTAATTTTGTTAGTAAATTAATTATCTTGTCTTTTTTTTAATTACCTTTTTTCTGAATATCATCTTTTTACTTATAAATATTATTATTTTTTTTTAATTCAAAAATTTTGTTGAAACGCTGTCCTCTCTTTTTTGGATAGAAATTTAAGAGTTTATTTAATTTTTTATTGAACATGCGTGATTTTTATGTAATATTAATTTATTTTGTTAAAAGTTTAAACACTTTTTAAATCATTTGGTTTTTCTCTTGAAAATTAATTGTGATACTGAAAATGTAGGACCTTCATTTTTTCTTGAGAACAGTAGAAAAATTTACTTTTGTACAAACACGTATTTTAAAGTTAAGAAGTCAAAGCGAATTTTGTTTCTATTAAAAATTAATTTGGTTCTAAATTTGTTTTTTTGATTTAATAATTCATCTGCTATTTTATAAATTTCATATTTTAAAAAAAATGCAGTTGTCTGATTAAAAAATAATTAATCTTATCTTGTCTGGAAATTTTATTTTTTTACCGAAACTTAAAAAAAATGAAAAATTAATTTACAATGATAATTGTAATAATTAATATTTCAACAAAATAGCTAAAGCTTAAAAAAAAAGATAAATATTGAAATGAAAATAAATGTTGAACAAGTGTTCACTATTCACACAATTTGTTGAATTTTCAACCAAAAAATTAAATTTAATCCTTGAAGATTAATTTTTGCTAAAAAAGGCGAGTTTTTAAGAGAAAATATATAAAATAATTTTTAACCAGATATTAGATTTTTTTAAACCTTCATTTTTTCTTGAGAACACTAGAAAAATTTACTTTTGTACAAACACGTATTTTAAAGTTAAGAAGTCTAAGCGAATTTTTTTTCTATTAAAAATTAATTTGGTTCTAAATTTGTTTTTTTCATTGAATAATTCATCTGCTATTTTATTTATTTCATATTTAAAAAAAAATGCAGATGTCTGATTAAAAATTAATTAATCTTATCTTGTCTGAAAATTTTATTTTTTTACCGAAACTTAAAGAAAATGAAAAATTAATTTACAATGATAATTGTAATAATTAATATTTCAACAAAATAGCTAAAGCTTAAAAAAAAAGATAAATATTGAAATGAAAATAAATGTTGAACAAGTGTTCACTATTCACACAATTTGTTGAATTTTCAACCAAAAAATTAAATTTAATCCTTGAAGATTAATTTTTGCTAAAAAAGGCGAGCTTTTAAGAGAAAATATATACAATAATTTTTAACTAGATATTAGATTTTTTTAAAGATGAATTCCGTTCCAAAACTATCACTTTCACAAAACAAAAATATAATTTAAACAAAAAAAAAACGAATAAAACAAAACAAACGTTACAACTTATTATGAAAAATTTCTAATATTTTGAAGAAAATATTCTGAACTATATATTTTATTAAATACTATGATTAAGCAATTGACTATTAAACATATACTAATTGTCAAAAAAATATATGAATTTATTTTGGGCTGTAAATATTATTTTTATAAAAAGGCTATTTAAATAAAAATCCTGAGAATTCGGTACGTTAAAAAAACCAGAATGATAAACAAATTTAGCTTTTGTTCAAAACAAGGAGATTGCAATTTCTTAACAATTTAAAATAGGCGAAAAAGCCAAATTGATTTGTTTCCGTGCATACAAGGCAGGTAAAATACACATTAAACTTTCTTTATTTTAATTTTATAAAATTAAAAGCGAAAAAAATTTGAAATTAGAAAATAACCAATTTTTTAATAACAAAAATTTATAACAAATTTGTAGATCATTTTAGATTTAAAAACTTTTGTCGTTTCATTTTGTTTTACGATTAAAACTGTTTATTGAAAGTGTAGTACTGTCCAAAAATGATTAATTTGGAAGAGCAAGTTTTGTTCAATGTTTTTTTCCTAGCTTCTATCATTCGTTCAAAATTTTTTTTTCTCTTGAATGTTGTATTTTTTACGAATAACACAAAAACTACGTATTCTATTCAAAAAATTGAATAATTTGTTTTTTGAAAATTTCTTAACTATTAGGTTAAAAATTCCATTGAGGATTCAAATATTTGTTTAAAAAATCAAGTATTTTGTTCCAAATTATGCTAGTTTGCTAGACTATCTATATTTTTGGTTAAAATTATAGTTCTTTGTTTGAAAATTAGACTCTTTTATTCAAAATTAATTTCATTAAAAAAATTTTTTATATTTGGTCGAAAACAAACTAACTAAAAATTAAGTTTCTTTCGATTTGTCGTTTAAAATTGATACTTTTTTTGTGTAAAATCATCTATTTTATTCAAAATTTGTCTTTTTTTTGTAGAAAATTTATCTTGAGGTTTAAAATTCATTTTTTTTCTATATAAACAAAAACTAATTTTTAATACAATTAAAGAATTTCCAACGGAAAAGTTAAGTTTTCGACTAAAAAAGATGAATTTTTTAAGAAATATATGATTTTACTACAAAGAAAGACGAATTTTTAATAAAATTAAAGAAGTTTTAACCAAAAAGTTAAATTATCCAGAACGAAAGAAAAAATATATTTTTTTTCAATTTTTAAGAAAGTAATCTAAATTTTAAAACTAGCGGTTAAATTTTGCCCAAAAAGATTAATTTTAAAACAGAAATATTGATTTTCGGCAAGAAAAAATTTTTTTATACAAAGTTTAAATTGTAACTAAAATTGATGAACCTAAAAAATATGAATTTACTACCAAAAAAGACGGATTTTTAATTTAATAAAATTCAAGAATTCTCAACCAAAAAGTTAAATTTTCCAGAAAGAAAGAAATTTTTTTTTTAGTTTTAATTAAGTATCTTAAATTTAAAAACTAGCGACTATGTTTTTATCCAAAAAGGTAAATTTTAAAAGAAAGGTTTTGATTTTCTACCAGTTACAAAGAATTTTAAACTAAATTCAAAAGTGTTCAACCAAAAAGTTTAATTTTTAACTAAAATAGATGAATTTTTAAACAGTAAGAATAATTTTAGACCGACAAAAAAATTTTTAACAAAATTGTCATCCAAAAAGTTCAATTTCAAGCAAAATAGTAAAAACTAAATTCAACAATTCTCAACCAAAAATTTAAATTATCAAGGAAGAATGAAAAAAGATATATATTTTTTAATTTTTAAGAAGGTAGCTTGAAGTTGAAACTATCTGCAATACAAAAGTATTGCTCTTCTAACGGGAAAACAAGTTTTTAACGAAATTTAAAAATAGTCAACCAAAAAATTGATTTTCTATCTAAAAAGTTTAATTTTTAAACAGAAAGATAAATTAAAGAAAAAAAAGAAAACCTCCCGAAAAATTAAAGAATTCTCCACTAAAAAGTTAAATTATTTCGTAGCAAAGAATTTTTTTTTTTAACTTCTGAGAAAAATATGAATTTAAGAAAAAGATTAATTTACTACTAAAAAAGACGAATATTAATGAAATTTAAGAATTCTTTACCAAAATGTTGAACTTTCGACAAAAAATATAAATTTTAAAGGAAATAAACCAATTTTCTCCTTTTGCGAAAAAAATTTTTTCTGAATTCGAAAATATTATTTGGAAAAAAGTTTTGTTTTAATTTCAAAGTGAGGAAATTTTTAAAACATCCGCTTACACAAATGATAAAAAAATGCAGCTATATCATGATTCTTCAAGATTTTCAAATTGGCTTTAAATCTTTTTTTAGATCAAATATTTCACCAATGGAAGAACGTTGACTATTTTTCGAGGCATATTAATTTCATTGTCATTGTTTTCAAATTTTGACACGAAAATTTAAAATTTCCAATTTTCTTTAAAAACAACAAATAAAGTAAAAGTTTAGATTCGTGATGAACAATTGTTGTCCTTCCGAATGATATTGTCGCGTCTCTACTGACACAGAAGTTTTCAAGAATTACTTTGCAGTTTTCTGTGATTCAGACGAAATGGAGATAATTTCTGCTTTCCTTTTTCTGCTATTTGCGGATTTGCTTAATTTTACCCGTAAGTTTAATATAAGATGATAATCAATATTAAAAAAAAATATTACGTATATATTCTCAAGTATTTTTTAAATCAAAATCATCCAATATTTCTTTCTTTATCGTAAATTTTCTCAACAACTAAATGATCTAAAAAAGTTCGTTGCACCACTTCAGCGTTATTTTAGAAACTAGAATTTATGTATTGTAAGTATCGGTAACACTGGTCAACAAAATGTGACCTATGTGCTCATGGAAAAAGAAATGTTATTGTCGAGATTTTTTAAATAAATTTTTTTTTTAAATTGCAAATCAGGAGATAGAATGCTGTAAAAAAATTCTTCAATGAAAATCAATATATGATTTCGATTCATTTTTAATGTCAAATCTAACGGCGGGCTTGTTTCTGTGATATCTTATACGGTTGCCGAGATAATCTAGAAAAAATGATGAAAAACACTAGTTGCCAATTTGACGGCTTACACGTACTTGAAGCGAATCATTGTACTGTACTTAGTATTTCATTGTACCACAATCTTCAATATCTGAAAATGTTATATTGTTCACGAAATTTATCATTTTATTAGTGTTAACAGTATTCAATTCTTTGGATTATTGAGCAGGTTTTAATGACGTAGGCGTCACGCGGGCGCTGTACATGTGATGCAAAGGGTCGGTCAGCGGAAAGTAGCGCATGCGCACCTCCACTCTAATATAGCGCATGCGCAACTCCCTTCTTCTATGTCACATGCAACAGCTCTGATCTCTTCTGCGTATAGTGCTCCGTGCTATTTTCATTTCATACTAGACTTCTGCGGAGTCACATGTATGCTACCTCAATCCTATTGAACCTCAATTCATTAGCGGTGATTGTGAGATATCATTTGACACTCATTCTGCAACAATCGCAAAGTGAAGCGTAGTTGCAGAAATCATCCCGATAGCTTCTGATACGTTTGCGGTGTTTTTGTCCCACAAAAACAGAGAGTTGCAAGTTGCTTCCTGACTTGTGTCATTTAATTGAGGTCAGTATATCGGGGGGATTTCGATCATATCTTCACTTTTTCTTCCCCTACTTCTTGTAGAGAACCTCTGAACGATATCGATAATTGTTATTTGTGTTTGACAAATGTTAATGGCTACTGATCGTCAATCAAGGACTTCATAATTTACCCTAATGTTTCTTCTGTCACAAAAGCTGCTTCTGACCGTAAAGAGTATCTCCCAGTTAATTACACAAAACGCAAAGCAGAAGAAATAAATTATTTAGATGAAAATCAAACTATAGAATATAAACCAAACAGAAACTTGCCACAATTATTCGAATCAAAAGAATTAAATGATTTGATAAGAGATCTAAATTTATCTAAAAATGAGGCTGAAATCTTGGTCTCTAGACTTAAAAAATAAATTTACTTAAAAAAGATGTAAAAATCTCTCATTATTGAAATAGAGAGAAAGATTTCACTCCATTTTTTCTAGTTAAGATAGTCTCATCTATTGCAACAATGTAGATCGACTAATGAAGAGTATTGGTCATGAATATCAACTAGAGAATTGACGTTTATTCATTAATTCAAACAAATACAGTTTAAAAGCTGTTCTCTTGCACAACTGAAACGAATATCCATCAATACCCGTTGCTCATGCCACCAATATGAAAGAGTGCTATTCTGTCATGAAACTTTTGCTTGACAAAATAGATTACGAGCTACATTCATGGTTCATCTGTGGCGATGTCAAAGTAATAGAAATTCTCCTCGGATTTCAATCTGGTTACACAAAACATTGTTGCTTTCTATGCACCTGGGACAGCAGAGCACCATTGCTCAATCGCCAAAAGATCTTTCTACCAGGATTACATATGAAGTTTGAGATCGTGAAAAGTTGCATCAAAGCGATCGATAGAAATGGAGAAGCAGGTCTTCTTTTTTTGAAAAGAAAATTCCCTAAGCTTACTGAGTCAAAAATTAAGTAGGAAGTTTTTGATGGACCACAAATCCGACAACTGATGCTAGATGGCAATTTTGAAAAGATCTTGACTGAACATGAGAGACAAACATAGTTGTCAGTAAAAGCTGTTATAGACCATTTTTTAGTAAATGGGAAATCCAGAAACTACAAATGATTGATCGATACGATGTTGGAAAACTTCCAGCAAATGAAGGTGAACATGTCACTGAAAATTTCACATGATGCAATCTCACTTGGACTTCTTCTCAGAAAATATGGGAGCAGTTAGTGATGAACATGGTGAAAGATTTCATCAAGATATCGCTGCAATCGAGAAGAGGTACAAAGGTAAGTGGAGTATGAACGCTTTAGTAGACTACTATTGGAATCTCATGACTGATGAACCAAATGCCTAATTTCATCAAGCATGCAAGAGGAAAAGTTTCTGATCACAATCAGAAATTTATTAGCATTTTCCAAAAAGAGCTAACAACATGAAGAATAGGTATTTTTAAGACGCAGTAAAATGATTCGCTTTAAAAACCTGTAATTTGACAAATTAGCAACTCCGTAGAAAGAGACAACTTCTCTGCCATGTGTCTTTTGAGCAGCGATAGCCTTAACCGTAATTTTTGTTAAATTTCTTCGGCATTGAAAAACGAAGAGAATGACTTCCGGAACAGCAGGAAAAATTGTTTTCAGCTAGATGTGCAGTTTTTTGTTAAACCCCTTTTTTTTATTGTTTTTTATCAGTTTTTCTAGATTATCTTGGCAACCTTATAAGATATCACAGAAACAAGCCCGCCGTGGTGATTTTTATTGCAAAATTTTTTTACAGCATTCTATCTCCTGATTTTTAACTTTTCAAAAATAATTTTGATCCAAAAAATCTTGAAAACTGAGGGCTACAGGGAAATGGAGGCCAGATTCGGATTCAGCACAAAATACTACTCTGAAACTCTGAAAATAACATATCTCTTTCCATCAGCACATAGGTCACATTTTGTTGACCAGTGTAATCAGATGGCCCTCTTGATATCGTCTCGTCTCGAAGTCGAGAGTCGCGACGATATCGAGACGAGAGTTATATGAGAATCTCAATCACGAGATCGAAAGACGGCTGGGCGAGATGTCGATTTCATCGAAAGTTTTCGAAACTTTTTTACGTTTTTACTTGACAATACATCTATTACTACATCTATTCATTTACAGAAATCTTGATATAAACTTATCATTATAAAGAAAACTAGAAATCAGAATCAAAAGTTTGTGTATACAGTGAACTTCTTATCCATCCGTGCAAACAAGTTAATGCTCTCAGAGAATCGTTCTACAACGATGTTCTCTTCACAGACACCACCAGACCGCCGATCGAAAAAAGTCTCTCAACTGAATCCAAAAAAGACAATGTGCTGAGAATATCCCTGGCTATTCTCGATAGATTCGGAAATACTTTGTCATGTTCTCTCTCGCTTGCGCTCTCTGTCTCTCTTCCTGTCTCTCTCTTTCTCTCTCTTTTGGATACTATAGGTTTACAAATAAAAGAACAAGATGTAAAATAAGACAAATGTAACAAAATTGTTATCTAGAAACCCGATATTTACGGGTTTATTATTGATTTGCACCGAAATTGTTTGTTTCTGCTTGTATAGTATCAACTACAATTTTCAAAGTATAATTATGCAGAGAATCGATACAATATTATTTATAACTCACTAAAAAAATCAAGGAAATAATAGAGATTTTCAAGAGTCTCGATTCTAAACGAAAGTTTGTTGCGTCGAGATCGAGACGAGAGTCTAATTTTCAATCTCTCGCGAGATCGAAATCAAGACTTGACTAAAATCTCGTATTGTCTCGCTCTCGTGAAGCTCTAACAATAAATGTTTCTTTTTTCATGATAATACCTCTATTACAATAATTTAATTTAATTTTTGAATTACATCACAACGCCTCTGCTTAGGCAACTCTCCCTGTCGTGTAGGAGGTTTAGGGCAGAACTGCATTAAAAGAGGGCAATTTTAAAGCGCAAACTCCAGCCTCCCACTCAAAGACTTTAGTAGAGCGTAGGAGTCGACGAAGGGGCGTTGTCTATAAAAAGGGCGGCTCGATCGAGAATAGACAGATATATGATTGGATATCAGATTGATGATAGATTGATTCAAAATTAGATTTGAGATTGATATTGAACATGGTGAGATTGATGATTGAGAGTTTAGAAGTTGTTCTCATGAATAAATATCAAATGAATAAATATTGATTCATTGATGAGATGAACTAGAGATCAGACAGATGAAGGTGTTGGACTCGCATCTGTACTGAGAAATTTGTTCATAATAACTGTGCTCTCAGGCAGGTGAAGGTGTTTGGCTCGTATCTGTCCTGAACACTTTGCGAAGGAGTGTGGCTCTCGTCACTATCATAGGGCGGAAGGGCCATTAGCCCTATCTTGCACCTGGGGCGAAATGCCTAAAAATCAGAAGCTGATGGTCAGGGACTGGACTGACAAAAACGTCCGGACTTTTAAACCCTACTGCAAAGTCAACAGCAGCGAACTATTGAAACTCTCAAATCAATTTGAGGAACTTCAAACTTTGGAAGATGAAGATATCACTAACCTATCCCAGATAGAGCAAGAGGAAGCAGAAAATCCAATCACTGAAAACCAGAGCAAAAGGAAGAGTCTTATGGAAGATGAATGCAGCAAAATAGAAAGTTACTCCGCTCGGACAAATTTAGACAAAACCAGCAACTCTGCGAAGAAAGAAAAAATTCCACCCATCATCCTGGACCATACAATAGAGGATTTTGCGATACTTATAAACACCGTGCAGGAAGTAACTGCAGGAGAGATAAGTATTAAGAAGAACACAAAATCAACCAAAACTATAATCTACCTAGAGTGCATAGAGGACCATCAAAGTATTAAGGACCTTCAAGTCAAAAATGAAATCTGATTTCACACATATTCAACAAGGGAAGAAAAAAACTTAATAACTAGTCATATGTGGACTGGGACACTTTGCCACAGAAAACGTAAAACATAGCCTCGAAGAGCAAGGACTGCAAATTGAAGATGTCGTGAGCATGAAGCAAAAATCTGAAGAAGCAGCATGGAGAAATCCAATTTACAGCTTGCCTTATAAAGATTAGATGGGAACACTTCAGAAATATAAAAATGGTCACCCAATGTCGTCGCTGCCAGAGATTCGGCCATGGCACACAGCACTGCTATGCCAAACCTAGGTGTGTGAAGTGCCTTAAAGAACACCTTACATCAGACTGCCCAAACATCAGAGACAAGGATAAGCCAAAATGCGTTAACTGCAAAGGAGACCATCCAGCAAATTTCACGGGATGTAAAACATACAAAATACATCTGGAAGAAGTGAAACAACTGAGAATGAAACGACAAGGACAGACTCAAAGGATAGCAGCAACATAAAAGGATATAGCGGAGTTATACAAAAGAACTTTTCTCTCCTACCACGGACCTCACAAACGAAAAAAACCACCCCAAAGGCCTACTACCACAGCCTGGACCTCCATGAACGAAACTCAACGTCCCCCTTGCAACCTAGTTTACCCTCATAACTTCACTCTTTACCCCTAGAACAAAAAAGCACGACCTAGTATAGTTGATTTAGCCAATCTCAAAAATATTAATAACCCGGATATTATAGAAGCACTTGACGAACTTGATTCAGACCATAAACCTGTTCTAATGTCAATAAATGACAAACAAATAGATGTAGAGTACAGCAAATCTCCTCATTTTCTAAACTAAAAATTTGCTGATTGGAAAAACTTTAAAGAACAAATTAACAAAAGTCTAATAATAAACTCGCTTCTAAATGATACGCAATCAATCGATAGTAGTGTTAAAAATTTAACAGAAATTATAAATTATTCTATAAAGTCTCATATCGCAAAACATAAATTCGTTAAATTCAATAAAAATCTCCTTAAAAATATAATAGAACAGTTTAAGTACAAAAACTAAAAAGAATATCACAAAGGACAAAAAATAAATATCTAAAACTGATTATAAACAAAACTGATTATAAAAAAAGATATAAGAATAAATTTTTACTTTTAAAAGTCAGAACTGGGGCATTAAATAAACTAATATAAATACAAAGGACAACTTATTGTGGAAAATGACTAAAATTCTAAAAGGGCAGAGAAAAAGGAACATGCCACCATTGCAGGGTCCAAATGGCGCACTATTCAAAAATAAAGATAAAAGTGAAATCATAGCAGATCATTTTGAAAAGGTGCATCAATTAACTGGGGAAATGGGAAATGCTTAGCGCAATATAGAGGTAGACAAAATTTTTAACGAAATCACTGCACTAGAAATAGATTTAGATAGCGTTCAACTAGCAACTCCTAAGGAAATCAAAAGGGCCATAATCAAAACAAAATCTAAAAAAGCCCCTGGCTTAGGTGGGATTCACAACATAGTACTCAAATACCTGCCTAAAAAAGCTATAGTCCAAATTACGCATATAATAAAGGCATGTTTAAAACAGGGCTGCTTTCAAAAGCTTGGAAAAAAGCGAAAATCTTACCAATATCCAAATCGGGAAAAGATAAAACGTTGCCTACAAACTATAGACCTATCAGCTTGCTAGCTACTTTTAGCAAAATCTTTGAAACGATAATCTTAAAGCGACCCCAAGATCGTGAACGCGTTAGAAAACAATTTATACCGGAACAGTTCGGATTCAGAGCAGGCCATTTTACAGTTCAGCAGCTAGCTCGAATCACCGATTACATTAGCCTACACTTTAATATGAAACATAGCACGGGTGCCTTATTTCTCGACATGGAAAAGGCCTTTGATACCATATGGCACAAAGGGCTTGTAGTTAAGTAACATAGATGCGATATACCAATATACCTGATTAAAGTTGTTTAAGAATATTTAAGAGATAGAACATTTGTAGTAGAAATAAATGGTGAGATCTCAACAGAGAAATCTGTGGTAGCTGGAGTACAACAGGGGTCTGTGTTAGGACCGGTATTATTTTTATATTATCTAAATGACATGCCAAAATCTAAAGATGTGCAATTAGCTCTATTTGCGGATGACACTGCGTTATATTGTGCATCAAGGCGTAAAAAACAAGCTGTAGCGAAGTTACAGGGGCAAGTTGTGATATTAGAAAAATACTTTCATAGGTGGGAACTGAAAATCAACACGGAAAAGACTAAACTGGTGATATTTTCAAATAATGTTGGTGATAAAATATTTCCTAATATAAAAATGTACAACGAAGACATTGTCCCTAGGAAAGAAGCAAAATACTTAGGGGAGATACTAGACTTTAAGCATAATCACACGAAACATGTCGAAACAGCTCACAAAAAAGCCTCGGCAGCTATAGGAAGACTCTACCAAATCCTGTGTGGAAAGAGCAAAATGAGTGTCACAAATAAACTCACTACTTATAGAATGATTGTTAGACCTATAATGTTATATGCTGCCCCCATATTGGGAAATACCTGAAAATCGAATATACAAAAACTCCAAAGATTACAAAATAAGTGGCTGCGAATGGCAATAAATGCAGAAAGAAGTACGAAAATCTCCACTTTGCACTCCAAACTTGGAATCACTACAATTGAAAAAGAAATTTGTAAACTAACCGCGTTAGGGCATATCTAATGTAACATGTAAGTCTTGTAAATAGTAGTTCTTAAGTTAGTATATAAGTTAAATTATTGTATAAGAAACAAAACAGGTATTTATTATATTTTTCCTGAGAACATTTACACATAGCTAGATTAAAGAAAACACAACTATTATCACAAAATTAAATTTAAAATTAATTGAGGGTAAAATCGCTTAAGATAGGAACCAAATATGTATATGTAAAATGTCTCAAACAAATGTATTTTAACTAATTCCAGGAACAATAAAAAGTATTTTGAACTTGAACTTGAACTTGCATTGACATAGTGAAAACTGTGAAACGTGATTTTAAGTTTTTGTTGAAATTATTCATTCAAAGAGAAAAGACAGTTGGGGTGTAGCGTCGAATACACAACGGATCTTGAGGACTAACCATCCTTAAGTATAATATTCGGTCTACTCGAGTTTAAAACCCCAACTTCTCATAATATTATAATATTAAGAAAAAAGATCTCTTAAGCAGAAGCAAGTTTACCTTGTGTACCTGGTTCCAAGAGCACTTTTTGTCAATCCGCTTTGCTAGTTCTGCAAAACACTTAATTTTTGCTACGGGATCCGCTTTTTTGCTTTGCGCTCTAAGAGCTGCACTTTCTGAGAAATCTATGAAAAAATTTTAAAATCTTTCGTGTTAGTTGGACTTCAGTAAAAAACGCTTCTTCTGAAGATAGTAGAATTTCTGCTTAAGCGCCACTCAGTAGAAATACTTTAAAATATTGTCCTTAAACAAATTTTCCAAACTAACCAAAGTGCAAGGCGTGGTATACCCATCAACCTTGGTCAAGTATGTTAGATTTTAAAATGGAAACTTGTCTTAAGAATCTTAGGTTCTTATATACAGACGGGAGTATACCTTGCTGAATCTGGTTAAGAAAGATCCTAAATCTTGGTATACGCCATAAGAATATTTCTCAAAGTCTGAGTTTCTAGAAATTCCTTTCAATAAACGAATAAAAGAGGCAGCCCTCTAGAACTGGATAGATCCAGATTCAGCATTAATGTGTTTATACTGTTCTTACTTTTCTTTTATCCTAAACCTCATAAACAGGTAAGCATGAATCTATAGTAGGAGAGCGACTCGACTGAGGCTATTTTTTAATCCGTACGAATACGGACAAAATTGAGCGCGAATCACGATATACGTGATGAGAATGTGCTCGCTAAATCCGCAAGAGTTTTAACAAAAGAGAGTTCATAATCACCAAATCACATTTTTTTATCCGTTCACCTTTAAGTTTAAAAGGTTTTTGCACAAATGTGGGAGAAATGCCAAAACCGAGCGCGAAGTGCGAGAAAGAACATTTGCGCGCCCCAAATGCGCTCAAACTTGCGAGCTAAGCTCTTTTAACAAAAGAGAATTCACAATCAAAAGATGACAGCAGTAAATGTTTTAGCTTTAATGTTAAAATATCTGAGCTCGAAACGCGAGATTAATAAATCATCGACCTTGAAGCGCGAGAACTAACACATAGTGGGCTGAATCGGGAATTTACTATTCAAAATCATTAATTTATTTTAAAAAATGGAGCAATTTAATTTTAGTTTGAGAATTGCAGAAAATTTACTTTTTTCTTAAAACTCATTTTTTTATGTTGAAAAGGAAAACTGAGGTATTTATAGAATTAAATTTTTTTTTTATAATTTGTCTTTTTTATTTATTAATTAAACTATTTTAGTGAACATTTTATATTTCTTAGATATAAATGCAACTGTAGGTAAAAGATGAAATACTTTTTGGAATTTTATTTTATAAATGAAAGTCAATAAAAAGAAAAATTAGTTTTCAACGTTAAATTAAATAGTTAATATTAAAAAAAATAATTTAAACTTAGAGAGAAAACGGTTAAATTCACTCATTAGCAACGAGTTTTTCAAACAAAATGCTTGAATTTTCAACTAAAAATTATGTAATTAATTTTTCAGTCATAAAAATTAATTTAGTAGGAAAAGAAACAATTTTTTAACAAAATATTGCAACTTTTAAAAAAATAAATCAATTTTGTACAAAAAACACATTTTTAACAAGTGTTCAACATTCAGTCAAGTGTTTGAAGTTACAACAAAAAATATGAATTTTTAACCAAGAAGATTAATTTTCTGTTAAAAAAGACAAATTTTCAGCAAAGTATATAGATGGATTTAGTAATTTCTTACTGAAGAAATACTATATTTATGCAAATATGTGAATTAATTTAAAGCTGTAATTTTAAATTTTAAAAAACGTTATATAAATGAAAAATTAGAGAAATCAGGACGTTAAAAAAACCTGGAGTGATTAACAGATTTAAAATTTGCTCAAAACAATGAGATTGCAATTTTTTTAAAACCTAAAAAATGCTCAACGCACAAATTGATTTCTTTCTGGTCGTATAAAATAGGTAAACTGCTTATTCACTGTGCTTGTTTTTCATTTCTTAATAGGAAAAGCGTAACAAATTAAAAATTTGAGAATAATAAACTTTTCAATAACAAGTATTTGTAACAAATTTGTGGATAAATTTGGTTTCAGAACTTTCGTCTTCTCATTTTTTAGGTCTTTTAAATCTTTTTTCTATGAAATATTTATGTTGTTTAAACATTTATCTTTTTGAGTTGAGTATGCAACTATTTGGTACAAAATATTCAATTTATTTATTCATTTGGTTCATATATTCTGTTAAAAATTAAGCTTTTTTCATAGAAATGTAATGTTTTTGGTTCAAAATTTATTGCTGCGATTTAAAAATTATTTTTCTATTTAAAATTTATTTTTTGAATAAAAATTTGATTGTGTCATGTTTATTTGGACATCAAAATTTTTTTCAGTTGAAAATTCGACTACATGAATGCTTGAAAATTTCAGTATTTTTTGGAAACTGTCTTTTTTGGTAATAATAATTTAATTAATAGAAACTTAAACTTTTAATAAATATTGAAATATTTAGTTAAACAATTATTTATTTGAATAAAGGTTATTTATTTTTAATGTTAAAAATTAATCTTTTTAGATAAAAAGTTATTTGTTTAGTTAAAAATAAGTTTTTTATTAACTTTTTTTCATCAATAATTTAGCTAAATATTTTTAGTAAATTTTTTGAGAAAGTAAATCTCTTGGTGAAAAATTGAATAATTTTTTAAAAAACTCGGTTCATTAATCATATTTTATAATTTAAAACATTTTTGTTCAAAATCTATTTTGTTTTCTGTTAAATTTTTTACTGTTAATTTGTTCGTTTTATGTGAAAATTCATATATTTTTACAAAGTTATTTTTTGTTCAGTAAAAAATTTATTTGCTAGGTTTATAATTACTTTTTTAAAGTAAAAATCAATTTCTAATACTTTTTTTAATACAAATTTGATCTTTTCTGTTGGAAATTAATCTGTTTTGTGGAAAATTCAATTATTTGGTTGCAAGCATAATTTTATAACTGAATATAAAATCATTAAAAATTTTTTTTTCAATAAAGATTCATGGTTTCAATTAAAAGTTTATTTATTTGATTAAAAATTGAATCAATTATGGTGAAATTTTTTTTTATTAATAAATATTTTTTTTTATATGCAAATGTCGCTATTTCATTTTTTGCTAAAGAATCGTAGAAAACAATAATATTTCACTTTTAATTAGAGGTCGACTTTTCCTAAAAACCAACTCAATAATAAAATTAATATTAACTGGAAAATATAGTTGCTGAATTTTCAACTAAAAACTATCAATTTTAAGCCAAAAATGAAAAAAAATGAAAAGAGATCAACTCTGAATTTAGATGCTTTACTTGTAAATTAAAATCACTAAATCGTATTTTTGCAATTATTTTAAGAAGTTTTAATTCACATTTATATTTCTAATGCTTTACGATGATTCATTTTTAACATAAGAGATATTTTGGCTTCCAATCGTTTACAAAAAACAACGAATTTTGTCAACGTTTTGTGAACACGGCAGTTCACTTCTTCAGGTCTGACCTGAAACTGAGCTATCAGGTTACGTTCTTCCTATGGATGCTTTTTGCGATGCCTGTGATTGGCCAGAGTTCCTCACCGCGAAGACTCGTTGAACTGGTGAATCACAGCCATCGCAGAGAGTATACATAAGCACAATATAACCTGATACCTCAGTTTTAGGTCAGCCCTGAAGAAGTGAACTGCAATGTTCACGAAACGCCAGGAAAATTCGTAGTTTTTTTACACGATTAAAACGCGAAATATCTCTTTTGATCACATTTATGTTTCTTTAATGCGATACCGCATTGTGCATTAGCATAATAAATATGATTTTTTTGCCTGAAAAATTAGGTGGAGAAGGGCTTCCAACTTATTTGAAGCCATTCACCGTTACTGCCAAAGTGAACGCTGCCTCCTTTTTTGTAAAAAGACTTCAGGAGACGACGTGTGTATCGGATGATCTACCAGCAAACTTTGCGTTGTCACCAAAACGCAGGATAAAAGTTTGGGAAGCTACTCCTACTTTTCAAGAGTATAACGTTTATTTACAAACTTCAGATTCGCAATGTTTTACCGCAAGCGCACCGGACGCACAAAGCATCCAAGATACAGGTGCAGCTCCTGGAGAAACTCTTGGTAAGATAGCTATTGTGCATCTAGATAAAGACGTATGGCTCAAAGCTGAATCTTTCCTGTCCTACAAAGAGTTTAAGCGCCTACGAAATCCTGATTATAACAATAGAATTTTCATAACAGTAAAATCAACTCGTAAAATATACACTGCAAAATTAACAACGATTTCTACACCAGAGTTAGCACAGTCGTCACAGTCGTCACAATCGTCACAATCAGCTCAGTCAGCTCAGTCAGCTCAGTCATCACAGTCGTCACAGTCGATACAGCAACCACAGCCACAACAGCAATCATGGGGACCTCAGCGATCACAACGATGGAATCGACTTTATCGAGTAGACTTCAATAGCCAAGAAGAATTCGTGCGTTATGTGGCACGAAACAGTTACATACCTTGACCGGTGCATCATTGATTCAGAACGAAACCTAAACCAAAGAGTAGAAATTCAAAAGTGTATAAGAGCCATTTTTCAAATTTTCTTTGCCGGAGGAAAAACTTTGCATTTTAACATTTCTCAATATTCTATCAATTTGTAAACTATTATTCGTAGACTTTACTAAAATATATAACGTTTTACAATTACGAAAGATAGAGACTTTTATAATTTGACAACGTATAAATCGAGGGTGTCTGGACATTCAAAACTGTATATGAACACGTTACATCGAAAAAGAATACGCGATTGAGATATAGCAGATAAATTTATCATTTTCAAATTTGAAAGGTTGACCGTGAGTAGAATTTTTTGAGGTGGTCCTTACTCTGAAAATTAACTAAATTTTCTACTGCACTGAATGATTTCATATCGAGTGGCACACTAAATTCCTATCGGTGCTAGCCTTAGACAACATTCTATCTGTGAAAAAATGAAACTTCCATAAGGTTCCATTCGTTTATATGCAGTCTTGAACTTCCAATATGCCACGACTTACCAAAACCTGATTAAAACAAAATAAGCAGCTTGTTTTTGTATAAGAGTAAGAGCGCACCCGATCAGGACGGCATCCCTGATGAATTTTATAAATATCTACCAAAAAACTGGTTCCCTTGTCTGGTCAGCTTCTTCAACAAAATTTGAGAATCGGAAAAAGTTCCTTCTGACTGGTCTTACATCCAAACCTCTATGCTTTTTAAAAAAGGTAATAGAGATGATCTTCATGATTAGAAACAAATATCTTTCATAAATTCTATTGCACAAATTTTTACTCAAATTCGGTCTTAAAGGCTGACTTGATGAGATGAAGCAGAAAACTGCCTTCCGGGGTTAGGTGCGCTTTAGATCTAAAGAAGTTGCAAAGATCAAATTTTAACTCTGAACGCATTAATTCATATCCATGTTGTTATTTCGAAGCGTAAGGTCTTTGCCATTTTCATTGATTTTAAAAAAGCGTTTCCTTCAGTTAATCATTCGCCCCTTTAGCAAAAATTGGTCAGGAAGGGATCGAGTCATCATAAAGCTTCCGTGACTATTAGATTTGTACCCACGTCAGTTAAGGTTACTCTAGGGGTTCTACAGGGAGTGATTCTCAGTCCTCTTCTTTTTGCCTTGTTAATCTCAGACTTTGAGCAATACATAAGAAACCATGGATCCATAGGATTTCGACCGATCAACTAATTGATGTAATATTGCTACCCTATGCTGACGATATAGTGATCCTTGCCAACTCCGAAGCTGATGTTTAATTTATAATTAAACTGATTGAGGAATATTGTAAAGCAAATTTTTTTTTAGGTAAATGAATCTAAATAAAAAATTGTAGTATTTCATAGAGGTCGCCTGCGAAGCCACAGTTTATTTTTCGCTGGGGTTCTCCTTAAAGTCGTTAAGAAGCATCTCTACTACGGTTCCATTTTCTTAAGTTAGGGTCTTTTCTTAAAGAGGCTAACAAGAAAATAAATTCAGAAAATGTTGCTATGGGTGCGGGGTCTTAAACCTTTCACCTTGTGCGTCAAATTATGCTCTGCCACTTGAAACTGATGGAGTACAATTGGCTTATGATATTTTTAAGATAGCTCTATGTTGACTGAAGAGGCTTTTCCGAATAAAGGACCAAAGAAAAAAAGAATTTTTTTTCATATCTTGGCTACTTGTCCTGCTTATGTGGATTTTAAGTCTTCCATTTTTTAGCAACCTTTAACTATCACATTAACTGAAAAATACTGGTTATACTTTCTTAACTCTAAGTCTTTGAAAGAACTTATTTGTAATGGTCAAAACCATAAAACAAATTATTTTCTAAATAAAAAATTTCTAAAAATTGTTGAGGTACAGAGTGAGATATTTTGTGAATAATATTTACATTAAAAAGTTTATAATAACAACTTCAAAGTCCTTTAGTCACCCAGAAAGTGTTTTTTTGTTCTTTGTTTTTAATAGAACTTCTTGGAATCAAAGATAGCTTTCGGTGCCAAATTTAAAAGGAACCTAGATAGAATCCAGTGTAAAAATTGCAAAATTCAGAAATTCTTACCAATATTACTAAAAAGTTGTTACCTGGGGTTTTTGAGGTCTCTGATTATGGGATCAGATGCAGTGGGTAGTGCATGTAACAGATCAATCGTAGCAAATTCTTCTATCAAATGTATGTCAATTTCAGTAATCTCAAATGAACTTTCAGGATCGCTAAAAAATCTGCGAGCTGTATTTCCGCTGCTCCTTGTCCCGCTACATCCGGCCTTGGGAATATTAATCAGTAGACCCATTCTACTCTTAAAAGCTGCTTGAATAGCTTTTTCTTTCTTTAAGACTAGCCTTTTCAGGAGGACTTTCAAATTGACACTTTTTGAATTCAAAGCAGTAGGAGAGGTGCTGCAAAAATACAAAACACCTAATTCAGGTGTGTAAAGGGGAGAGACCAAACTAAAATGTAGCTGTATCAGTTTCTCTTCTGACAGCTTCGTCAATGTTGATCATCATTGTTCGTGTTGCACCGCAAACGTAAGATCTTTGTGAAGAAGATGTTTCTGTAATGGCATTGCAGACTTTACCATCTATCATAGTCCACAGTAGAGTACGAGAAATCGAAATAGCACCTTATTCACCATGCTGAATGAAGCTGAGCGAAAAATTGTCTATTTAACTCTCTATCTGATCTCTTTCAGATTTAGATACTCCAGTGGTCTCTTTAATGAACTGAATTCCTATTGGTACACAAATTCTTGACAAAGTTGGACGATAATTTTTCCACACGATTATTTTTCCAGATCAATTAGGTTCTTGCGTATACAGCTCTAAGGGAACAAGTGAAGCAATGAGAAGGATTTTATCATAAAAATCTTCCAGAGATCGCTTTTTATAAGCTGAATAGCTCGAACTACCATCAAAACCCAACTTCACGGTCAAATTCAGATCCGAAAAACATGCGGAAGATAGCGAGTGCAAGACAGGTTCACTGATTTTGACTAGTCGTTTTGCTAGTTGATTAAGAATTAAGTGCAATGAAATTTGGGTTTTTTCTTTAGTCACTGTAATATTTTTAGCGTAAGAGCTTCTTTTAGCTTCTCTTATTTTATTATAAGACGGATATAAGTTAGCACCTCTTGCCTTTGCCCCAGATTTAATATAGAGATATTGATGCTTGATCAACTCATCCTTTACAATAATTTCGAATCCCTCGTCTTCAGTATAAGTTGTAAATGTCTTGCTTTACCAGATTTGCAGCTTTCCTATTATTCTCAAAATAAGGATTTACAGATGCAGCTAATGCTAATTCAGAATCACTTGATTTTTTCAATTCTGATATTTTTGGTGTTTTTGAACGAGTGGAAGAATCATTATAAGTATTAAGTGGGCGACCTCGTTAAGTAATAACACGTTCAGAGACGACATCTTCAATTTAAAGACAAACTTCTGTGCAAGGCAATTAAACTTTCTCCTTGAACCAAGTTTTATTTTGGGTCAGAATCTTATCCCAATGCCTTTGAAACTTATTTACTTTAATTAAAAGTGGTTACCGTCAAGACGCAAAGCTTAACTTTTAACTGGCCTTTCGCTTAAATAAGTCTTTTACCTATTAATGAAAATACTTTATAGACTCTAAATCCATCGACAAATAAAGTTAATGAAGGCGGGTGAAAGTGTTAATTCAGGATATAATATTTGAATATTGTAAGTAGTCTTTTTCTCCAATCCTCTTTCTGCTTTGCTTCGATCGATCCTCTAAACGTTCGTAAACACTTAAAGTATAAGCTAAACTGAGATTAAGTTCTTAAAACTATGAGTTCACCATCCTTCAAAGTCAAAACCACCATGAATGCCTTATACCATGAAAAAGATCTACGTGTTACCGGAGCTTGAGTTCAGTATGTTTGATGCTTGATTCAATCACTTTGAATGATTCTGAGTTTCTTACGAGCATGAAGAAACATGAGCGTTATTGCAAGAGTTTCTTAAGTTCTTGTTACTTCTCTAAGCTTTCCTAAAAGTTGATTCTAGTCAACATCTCTTTTTTAAAATTTAATTGTTGGTCGAGACTTTTTAAATCTATTTTATTAGGCTTAAGATAAACCACTCAGCCGACAGAGCAACCTTGTGAATCCTCCAGAAGTCTCTTTTTTTTAGGTGTCTCCTTCTTTTTCTTGAGGAGTTCAGCTATTCGAGTTTTCTTGATGACATCCACTATTTAGGTATTCCTAAATATAAAATAACTTTTCAGTTTAAGAATTTTCTAGATTTTCTCCTAAACGAATATAAATAAAAATAAATAGTAACTATGCCTAATTGGAATCAACAATCCATTATTTGTGTATTTGGTCATCTGTTGCTTCAAGTAACTCCTTTGTGTTTTTGAATGACTGGGTCATCAATAAAACGGAATAATGTTTTAAGAGGTATTTAGCTTTAAACTATTTTAGGAAATTAAATTTTTAGTTATTAAATATCGTTTTGCCAAAAATTTGTCTACTTTCACACGAAGGGATCAAATTCTAACTAAAAACAGAAATTTGTGACAAAAATGTGGTTTAACCAACATTTTTAAACCAAAAATTTTATTCCTTAAGCAAAAAGAAATTATTTTAAATCAAAGTTGCATTTTTTATAAAAAATATAAAACTTAGAGTAAAACAGATGAATTATTAGATCAAAAAGACAAATTACATACAAATTTTCTTCAATTCTCAAGGACAAACAGAATTGTAATATTTTTAGTAAAAAATTCAGTTTTAATTGAAAAACCGAATTTTCAACAAAATTTGTTAAACTTTGAACCCAAAAAACTTTAGCTTTAATAAAAATCATGCATTGTTAATAAAAAAATAAAACAATTAGTTGACTTTTCACCCTAAAAAGATAGCATGTCATTTTATTAATAAAAAATAATTCAATAAAACGTCCTTTTTATTAGTAAACTAATATTTTTGTTTAAAAATTGATCCTTTTAGTTAAAAAATTTAGGAAATAGGTTTTACATTGAATCTATTTTCTTAAAACTTTAAAACAAAATTTTGTTTTGTTAAAAATTTAATATTTTGATTGAGATTTCTTGAATCTTATTAAAAATTCGTCTTTCTTTTAGAACTTTAATATTTTTGTTTAAAAATGTATCTTTTTAGTCAAGCATTTAACTTTTTGAAATTCATCTTGTTTGATAGTAAATTAATTTTTCTGTTTAAAAATTCATCATTTTAGTTGGAAATTCAATGTTTTGGTCGGGAATTCTCAAAATTGTTTAAAAATTCGTTTTTTCAGTAGAAAATAAATCTTGAAGGATACAAAATTTAACAACTGAGTTTTAAAGTTATTCTACTCTCTTCAAAATTTAAAAAAATATGCCCGGTTGAGAGTTCAACTTTTTGGCTGAAAATTCTGGAATTTTTATTGATATTCTACTTTTTTGACAGTAAATTAATAATTTTGCAAACAAATTTATCTTTTTTAGTTGAAGATTAAACCTCTTCTTAAAAAATTGTTGAACCATGTTAAAAAATCTTTTTTTTGGTTAAAAGTTAATCTCTTTGAATACAAAATTTAGAAAAAAGGTTTAGGAGTTTTTGGTAGTAAATTAATAATTTGGTATAAAAAGACATCTTTCTCTAGTTGAGAAAATAGTAGAATATTTACCCGCTTTTAAAAGTTATTGTTATCATAAAATGTGCTATTCTCGGATTTTAAATAGCTTGCGCTCTTTATATTACGAAATAAAAAACAAGAAAGGTGAATGTGCATTTTTCATTTTCAATAAATTACAATCTCATTCTTTGAACAAAAGCTAAATCTGTTAATTATTCTGTTTTTTTCAACTTGATGACTTTTCACGTTTTTCATATCTACAGCCTTTTTTAAAAAACTATATTTAGGTCTTTAAATAAATTCACTTATTTTCATAAATATAGTATTTATTCAGAAGGCTATTACTCAATATAATTATTTATTAAAATAAATTATTAAGAATATTTTTTTAAACAAAATTGAAAGTTTTCATAGTAAGTTTTAAAGTTTGTCTCGGTTTTCATGGTCATATTTTATGTTTTTTAAAATTATTTTTTAATAATTTTTCAAAAAATTTTACATTTTTTAAAGAATTCATATTTTTACCGCTGTTTTGAAAACAGTTTCCTTTCTGTCTATTCCTTTTTTTCTTGTTTTTCCTTTATTTTTCTTAAACATGAAGCAAATTAATAAAACCCAATAAAAAATTCAATTATTTTTCAGGAGAAGTTAATTGTTATTAACGGAAAATTTAACTGTGATTTTTTTGGTGTGGAATTCCTGGTATAAAAAAACTCTACTATCTGGTTAAAAATTTCATTTTTTGCTTAAAAATTGAACCACTTGGTTGAATGTTGAACACTTGTTAAAAATGTACTTTTTGTCAAAAATTAATGTCTTTTTTTTTAAGCTTGAATTATTTCGTTGAAAAATCGTTTTTATTCCTTGTAATTATTTTTGAAGCCGGAGAATGATTTACACAATTTTTATTCGAAAATTTCAGTATTTTGTTTGAGAATTCTGCATTAATTTTTCTATTTATTTAGTTTTATTTCAAAAATAAATTTACAAGAAGTATTTTAAACTGTACCTGCACAGTTGAATTATCAATTAATAAATGTCGATCTCCAACTAAATAGTTTTACGTTATACCAAAGGGATGAATTTTAAGCTAGAAATAGTAATCTTCCACAAAAAAGTAGTTTAAACAAAAATTTTCCACACAAAGAAAACTTAAAGCTGCAAGCAATAAAGATTCATTTTTAACCAAACCGTTGCATTTTTATCCAAGAAATACAAAAACCAAACTTTAACAGATTAATTATTAAAAAAAGACTTTTTTTTATTTTCAACACCGAAATGTGAGTATTAAACAAAAAGTAAATGTTCTACATTCTTATGTTTAAAAATTTACCTTTTTTAGTTGCAAATTCAACTGTTCGGTTCAGAATTCTTAAATTCCGTTAAAAACTTATTTTTTGGGAATTTGGTTAAAAATTTCTTTTTTCGACAAAAATTGAGCCTTTTCTTCTTAATTCATCTTTTTTCTTAAAAATTTAATAACAAGGTTTTAAAGTTAAACTAATTTCTTAAAAATGTGTTTGCTCGTTAGAGATTTTAAAATTTGTTGTAAAAATTCATCTCTTTGGTTAGACATTGAACTAATTTTTTTTTTAAATTCCTTTCTGTTTGGTTAAAAAATAACTTTTATCATTTAAAAAGAAGCTTTTCCATTTTTGATCTAAAATTGTTCTTTTTGAAGTACAAATTAATTTTTTTTGATGTTCAACTATTTAATTAAAAATTTGTTTTTTTTGCTAAAACTTAATTTAGTTTAGCTGAAAATGCAACTTTCAAGATGATTTGATAATTCAACTTTGTGTATGGAAATTTCCTCATTTTTTCTTTGAAATTGAACAATTGAGTAAAAAAAACGAACTGCTTTGTAGAAAATTCGTGTATTTTATAATTAAATTTTTTTAATTAAAAATTTAGATATTTCATGCTTTTTTAAAAATTTACCTATTTATTTTTAAAATTCAATAAGACTAAGCTAAAGGCTACGTAACTTTCGGATGTCCCCGCAGTGGCTTACAAGCCAGGATAAGACTCATTACGCGAGAAGGCTGTCCGTAATCCCAGAGAGGCCGTTAGAAGATCTTCGGAACCCCTAGATTCCAAAGTGTCACAGGTACAATAAGTCTACGCCATAGCTTCACTGGATGGTCGCATTAAGTAAGACACTTAATAGATATCTGTTCGCAGCTCAATATACCAACGTAAGGCTACTTCTTGGTCTTTGTGCGGTATCTCGATCATTCCCGTCCCGATTCCAAAAACTGTAAATCGGTGCGGGAAGTACCCCAATCTTGGGATCCGTATTCATAAAAATGCAGGCCATCGTCCTATTGATGCCAATTTCTTACACGCTAAAACCTTCCCACCAACCACAATGTGGAAGTGCCCCTAAACGAGGTCAAGTGGATAGCGAGGCATGCAATAATTCGTATAACGTCTCAGAGAGAATATGAGTGTAGAAATAATAATTTAATAGTTATCGTTCATCAAGAAGTTGCCCTAAAGTAAAGACTC
This sequence comes from Druon quercuslanigerum, assembly GCA_010014905.2. Taxonomy (NCBI): domain Eukaryota; kingdom Metazoa; phylum Arthropoda; class Insecta; order Hymenoptera; family Cynipidae; genus Druon; species Druon quercuslanigerum. Next base: position 26,773 of record JAAAKG020149436.1, read on the forward strand.
TTAAAAGAATGGATGCTGAACTAAAGATACATACAACTGCCCATTTAATAAAATATAGACTACATTTGCTATTGTGATGTTAATGTCCAGCCTAGCCAGTTGACACGAGATCGTGATACGTAAGAAAAAAGGCACAACATCATCAACTTTGTTTGTTCACTTAACGCGAACTTGCAGAAAACTAATCAGCGCTATATCTCTGATTAAATCTATGATTTATCGCAACTGGTACATACAGTAACGCTATTTCAGTTTAGTTACTTACTCGTTTCCCTAGTCAAAGTATTTAAATCGCTGTTTTACCAATAAAATTCAAAATATTAATTCATACAGTGAAAATTTTACTAGCTCAGTTTAAAATAAAAGTTCCAGTTCAATAATATTTCGAAGCATATACTGCATAAGGCTCAAAGCCTTTTGATATATTGGATGAATCTTATGTTAAGTGGCACAAAATAGACTGTTGTAGAAAATACTTTGACCTGTGATGTTGGCATGTACAAAATTATCATTTGACTGGTTTCTTTGTATATTTGGAGCTAGATCCTTTTTTTGATTGAAAGAAGTTTTCTTAGAACTAAAAAAAAACATTTTGAAGTGAAGGAATGGCTTGTGAGTTCTTATTGTACATTTTTATAGTGATACATTTCATTCTCAGAAGGTCTCACACTAGAACATAAATGAGTGAACAATTGAGAAATAACTAATTAGCATCTTTATAGCTCTACACGTTAATTAGAACAAGTTTAAAAGTATATAAATCAAGACAGACAAAAAAGTAGATTAAAATAACTTTATTCAAACAACTCACACCTAACTTACAAAAATAAACTATTCTTGAGATTCAATTTTCTTAATATTTAAGTGGTTACAACTCTATGCTAGTGCAATTCGGTAATAACATTTTAACGGTTTATGCTTATAAGCTGTTCTGACACGGTTCAAAAATATCGCCAAAATGAGCCCAGACCCATTCTGTGTAGCTTTGAAGTTAAGATACAAGGAAACGCGAAGAAAATAACAACCTTTATCTACAAACGAATTTAGGGCTATTCATATTCTTAATACTAGTCGAGTAACTGGTTACCGTCAGTTTAAATATTTTTATACCAAACTGAAAGTTTTTCTCATTGAAGCATAACATAAGTATTACATAATCTGCCAAAAAGAATAAATTCTCGATCTTACAAGCATGGTCCAAATTAATAATCTAATTAAAATCCTCCGCCTGGCGCCTAATCTATACAGCCTATTGTGCCTTCTCAAAGTAGTGTACTGACTTTCAAGAATAGTCCTGTTAAAGTGGATAACGTACTCTATGAAGTAATTGGCCTCTTTTAAGGACACCTAAAGTTTAGTTATGGAAAAATCTTTCCACCTGCCGGTCCGTTGACTCTCTAGGCCTGCGGCCTGAACGGTTAGCCTCAAAAGATTCATCATTACCTTGAAGCAAATACATCATGAATTCATCTAGACTAGCGAAGTCTTGTGGAGTCAGTCGGCGTTGTCGCTGTGTTCTCCGTGGTAAGTGTGGTCGCTGTGCTATCTGTGGTGTAGGAATGCTCGTAAATTCTGAAGTGTAGATTTCACGAGTCGATTTTACTGTTATGAAAATTCTATTCATATAATCATGATTTACTTGTCGCTGGAATTGATCGTAAGATTCGAAAGATCCAGCTTTGAGCCATAAACCTGGTTCTAAATGCACAAAGGCTACCTTTCGAAGAGGTTCGCTGGCAGCCGAAACTCTATGTTCGCTCCGTTGTGCGTACTGTACGCTTGCAGTGAAACATCGATTGGGTGAAGTTTGTAAATAAACGTTATACTTCTGGAAAGTCGGATAGTTGTTGCTAGGTGCATGTGAGTTTATCGGTGCCAACGCAAACTGTGCTGGTAAAGCATTTGACACACACGTCGCCTCCTGGAGCTCGTTTACGAAAAAAGAGGCAGCGTCTACTTTGGCAGTAATGGTCATTGGCGCCAAAAAATCTGGAACTCCAGTAGCACCTAAATTTGTGTGAAAAAATTGATATTTATGAAGTTCATGTAAGATGACATCATACAGTATAATACACCAAACTCTCGCTTTCAGTCAACCCGTTCTCAGACTTCCTAGAAATGCTGGCTAGCGCAGTTTCTCACGGGAGCAGGGCGAGAGCGGTTGCGGCATTATATATGTATTTAAAAATTTGTCATAAGGACAACCGCAGAATTTTGCCGAGATCGGGTGCTAATTTGAAAAACTGCACCCGATCCCAGCAAAATCGCGGTAAAAATTTCAGCCTTAACCACGCCTCACTACCATGAGATAGGTGGTTACAGTCTGTGACGGAATCAAAACGGCAATCCGGCAAAAGTCTCGTGCACCCTGAGGACACGAAGCGACCTAAGGACGACCACCTTCTGCATTTTCTCCGCATGAGTTTTAGCATATTGTTCACACGCAGGGATGCCTTTTAGGTTATTAACCAGCGAAAGCTTCGCACCTCCAAAAGCGCCCATGATGAGAATGATTAATTTAACAGAAAATTCTGGGTACACTTGTTGTAACTCCCTTACAGGGTCTCTATACCTCCCTTTATTTTCATTCTCCTTGACTATGATGTTTTTGTTAGCTGTTGCCGAAAATTCGATAACGAACATGGTTGGCTTCTCGAAGTCAAGGAGAACTATGTCAGGCCTAGGGTGTGCAACAGAAACAATTGTCGAGAATATAAAGTTCCAGTATATGCAACACTTCTCATTCTCGACAATGCCCCCACTATTTACGTTTTGATCTCCCCCGAAATCATTCCAAGACTATTTGATGGAAACGTCCGACACTGGACTGAAAGAGAGAGTTTGATGTAAATATACATACAAATATCTTGAAATGCCTGTAAAAAATAGAATTTCCGATTTTATTTTAGAAGTAAAGCATCTAAATTTGGAGTTCATATCTATTACTATTTTTGGCTGAAAATGTATGGTTTGTAGTTGATAATTTATCTAATAAATTTTTCAATGAAAATTAATGTTATTATTGGGTTGTGTATCAGACAAAATCTCCACTGTTTGGTTGAACGTTAAAGATTGCACATCATTAAAAAATAAGTATTTTCGTTAGTTATTTATCTCTCTGGTTGAAAAATTAACTACAATGTTGAGAATTCGTAGTTCTTTTTAAACAAATTAAAGGATTTTATTTTTAGTTAAAACTTAAATGCTTTCAATTAAAAATTTAATTAATTAATTTTTTATTAAAAAAGATTAATTTTGATGAAAACTTTAAGTACTTTTGTAAACTATTTTTTAAACTGTCAATTTATTTATTTGAAAATTAATTTATTCCAAAATTATTTAATTTATTTATTTGAAAATTAATTTATTCCAAAATTATTTAATTTAAATTCAGTAAAAATAATTTATTTCAATTACATTTTAATAACTCCATTTTTGTTTCAAAAATTTATCAAACTCTTTTAGTTTTTTCAGTGCATTTTTACTTTTAGATAAAATTACTTTATTTAATGAAGAGCGTTAAACTATTTTAGATGATAATTTAAATCTCAAAAATCAAAAGTTTTTTTTATTTAAATTTGAAGAAGTACTTCATTTTTTAAGATTTTTAGCTATATCCACAATGCGGAGACAATGGAAATTTTTTTTATGAAACTTTAAGGGAGTATTTTTGACTACCAAAAAAAAAGTTTTCATTGCTATAAGAACTTCGCGCAAACATAAAATATTACATTTATTATTAGAAAGCAATTGCAAAAAGCAATAGCTCTAAACAAAGATTTTTTGTCTACAAAAATAGATAAATTTTTTGTTTAAAAAGGCAAGTTTTCTAAAAAATATGTAAATTTTCACCTGGCAAAGATTTCGTGTGACTTTTCATTGCCAAAATATGAATTTTAAGCAAAAAGTTGATTTCGAAATCAAAAAGAATGGCATTTTAAGAAAATTGTTAAATTTTTAAAAAAATAATAAAAATTATAACTAAAATGCGATCTGCAGGAAGATGCAAATCCAAAAAATATAAATATAAAGTAATTGAATTAATAACTATATTTTTAAAATTCCATACTTTCAATCAAGGCTATTGAGATGTTTTTCTTTGTGATAAAAGAAGAGAAATTGGTTACTTTTGATAAATAATAATCAACTTTAACTTACAGGTAAAATTTAAAAAAATCCCCTTCCCCTGCATATTTTCATAAATAAAGTATTTATTTAGTATGAAAGTACTTGAACTGTTTTCCATTTAAATTTTTATCATTCTTTTTAAAATATCAACTATTACATTCATCATTCGGAATTAATTTTTTTTAAAACATTTCAAGGAGTATTACAACTTTCACGTACGGTTGCATTTTTATCCCCAAAAATGTGAAATTTATACTAAAACAGACGAATTATTAAACAAAAAATTAAAATTAAAAAGAAATTGATTTTTATAAAAAAAATATTTAAGCCTGACTTCTTAACGTCAAAATATGAGTTGCAAAAAAAAAATTGATCTACTATTCTGAATCAAAAATGGAATTGCTATATTTTTAGTAACAAAAATTCAGTTTCAACAGAAAAACTAAATTTTTCACAAAATTCATCAAGTTAAAAAAAGATATATTAACTTTTAATGAAAATCATGCATGTTGAATACAAAAAATTCAAACAAACAGTTAAATTTTTATCTAAAATATATTCAATTTGACTTATCAACATGAGAATATCACTTTTAAGCAAAAACTAAATTTTTTTTGAAAAGTTTGAATTTTTAAAGAAAAAATATTCCTTTCACTAAATTGCATAATAATTAACATAAAGTTTCATTTTCATACAGAAATGGAGCATATGTTACTGGAATATAGCAGGATTGGAGAAAAAGGATAAGGAATTTATGAGAAATTTGACAAAATGGGATGTTGTAATAATGATGGAGATGTGGATAGATGAAAAGGGATGGGAAAGAGTAAGGGGAAGATTACCAAGAGGTTACAAATGGCAAGTTCAAAATGCAA
>JAAAKG020149438.1:0-10051 GCA_010014905.2 Druon quercuslanigerum
ACACCATTTCCGCGTACATTGGTGAAAAACCATATGCATGTGAAACCTGTAACAAAAGCTTCGTTTGGAAGTCTAACATAATACACCATTTCTGCGTACATACAGGAGAAAGGCCACATGAATGTAAAACGTATAGAAAAACCTTTATACACAAGTCTCATTTGAAGGAACATATACTGAAGAATTCTGGGGAGAGATCCTTTACGTGTACAGCATGTGACAAAAGCTTTATGACAATGTTGTGTTTAAAAAAACATTTTCAGTCACATTCCAAAGACAAACCATTTGCATGTAAAACCTGCGGTAAATCTTTTAAGAACAAAAATAATTTACCACCACATTATCGGACACATTCAGGGGAAAACCATATTTCTGTAAAATGTGTGGTAAACGATTTACGCAATCCAGGGTAATTTAGTCCAACATCATAGTCTGGCACATTCTGAAGAGAGACGATTTTCATGTGAATTATTTGATAAAACATTCAAAGTAATTACTGATTTAAGGAGAAATTTGGTAAGGCATGGGAATGAGAAAACATTTGCATGCACAAGGTGTAAAAAAAGATTTACAAGTGAGAACTGTTTAACCTGGCGTTATCAGCGTGTATACATACTACCGTGTGACAGTTTCAACAAAGACGTTGCTTGAACCGAAATTTGCAGCCAAGGATTCAATGAAGACATTTGACACGGATACATTTCAGAGAGATAACATTCAAATGCCCGAAGTGTGATGAAAGGTTTGAACTATTGATACAATTAAATAGACATTTGAAGAAACAACACGACGTCATGTCAACAGTGTGATAAAATCTTTTCAAAGGAATTCACATTGAGAAATGATTTGGTACAACATACTGGAGAGAAACCATTTTCGTGTTCAGTGTGTAAAAAAAGATTTGTATTGAAACCAAATTTAACCCAACATATCCGCACACATACCGGAGAAAAACCGTTTCCATGTGGCAAAGGGTTTACAAATTCATCCAATTTATGTCAGCATTTGCCTGTTCATACTGAAGAAAAAAAATTGACATGTTCTATCTGTAACTATGGCTGTAATCACAGTGGTAATTTACGCCGGTATTATAAGAAAGGCTTAAAAGGACTAAAAAGAAAATACATATGTTTGCAAATCGAATCTCGATGATAAAAAAGTCGCCTTTTTCTAGTTGTTATTCTAAAATAAAATAAAATAAAAAGATTTTAAAAATATATTTTGCATGTTGAGAAAATTATCTGGAACGCAACTGAAGAAAATGTGATGCGATATGTTATGTTATATATATGACTAAAATATTTTATTTATGACTCATGTTAAGATTGGAATGTTTATAAATAACTGTAAATATAAGTTTATGTATAAAATAAATATAATTCAATGTTCAATCCTTGAAAATACCAGACTTGAAAAAATCGTATCCGTTTCTTTAAACATGTTTAATTCGAACTTTAGATCTAGGACTGGAAATATCCCACCTCTCAACAGCGAGTGTGTATCTATTATCCAACGAAACCCATGACCAGGTGGGGGGTGAGGTATTGTAAAAGCTACACATATATACTAATGTATATACCAATATCGGTTAAATATTTATTGATTTGTAAGTAATAAAATAAATTTTCCGCAGCGTATTCGCCAGAGAGGATTTTTTCACGGCAAAAAATCTGGCTATGTGTACCAGAATTTCTGTGCAAATAGTCCCTTTTTTCAGGTCCCGCTATTCGTACCGAAATTTTGCTACACGTAGTCATGCCCCTTTTTCAAAGATTTTTATGATTTTATTCGCGAAGTAATATGTACTCTATATTATCACATACCATAATTATTTGTGTAATTTTTTAAATTTGCATACGTTCATAAAGTAAAATATTGTTTGGGATCTGGGATCAAATATGAAAACTTTTGTATGTATCGACGCATAAACATACTTACGTAGATATAAAATGTGTATACCTATTCAAATGCAAATAAATACTTTTCGTCCGATTATAAAAGTTATTTATACTTACAAACACAAGTAAAAATATCGATAATTTGACTTTACAAATAAATTTGTGTAAAAGCGATCACTTTATTGCTAAACAATATTAGTTTTTGTGCAAAATAAAAAAAAATTATCTTATTTCATTTAATTCTATTCCATCACTTAAATTTCCGGCTTTATATCTTCAAGTTCCGTTTTCACTGGAAAGAAAATACAGTTTTGATGTTCGGTCCTTAATTCAAGACTGATTTCCTCCCGAATCTCAAAATTACTATTTTCTTTATCTCGCACTTCACTCGTAATTTCAGTCTTTACATTAACTACATTATTTTGCTCTTGCTTTATTGCTTCAAATTCTATTCCGAAACTTGAATCTAAAGTATCATCCAGTTCATTTTTAATATGCGGTAAAATATAATTCACTTGATCTTGCACTTCACTCCTCAATTCTGTATTCAAAGTGCTAACTATATTATGCCCAAAGAAATTCTGATCGGAGCTATTATCTGCGTTGCTATAACCCTGTAGATTATCTTTTATTTTCTCCTCGTAAGTCTTACACAGAACAGAATCAAAAACGGGTTGTTGATTCCGAGACTTCTTAGTTTTACCTTTCATATGACTTACTTTGTGAAACCTTAAGTAATGTTCGTATCTGAACTGTTTTTCACAAATATCGCACTTAAAAGGCTTATCATCGGTGTGGATGCGCATATGAATGTTAAACTTCTGTGTACCAATAAATCTTTTTCCACAAGTTTCACAGTTGTGGACTTCTGATTCCTTTTTATCTTTATGGATTAGCCTATGTTTATTTAAATTGTACGACCGCGTAAAACATTTTTTACACACAGGACACATATAACCTTTACAATCGCTCATATGGGCCATTATGTGCTGTTTCATTGTCTCACGTTTTTTGAATTTTTGTTTGCAAATATCGCATTCAAACTCCCTTCTTCTAGTGTGACTTCTAGTAATACAGGTTCGCCCAGAGGTTTCACACCCGGAGGGTCCGTTATGCGTTTTCATATGATCATTCAAGTCAGATATCTTTACATAATTGTTGCAACAAACGCCGCAAGAAAAAATGTGTAGCTTTTTATGCGTAAGCATGTGTGCTTTTAAGCCATCCTTTCTTAAAAAACTCTTCTTGCAAACTTCACATTTGTGGGGTTTAACTCCTGAGTGACTTCGAATATGGACTTGTAAATGATACACTTTCACGAAACCCTTTGCACAAACTGGACATTCATGCGGTTTTTTATCCAAGTGTAGCTTCTTATGAACATTCAGATAAGTTTTCTTCGCAAAACTTTTCGAGCAAATATCACAAACAAAAGATTTTCTTTCCTCGTGGATAAGCATATGTGATTTTACAGAAGCCTTGGCTAGAAACGTTTTTTTGCAAATATCGCATTCAAATTCACAGCTTGATTTAACCCCTTTATGCCTTTGTGTGTGGGCACTTAAATACGAAGATCTCGAAAATGATTTTGCACACAATGGGCACTTGTATGGTTTGCCAACTCCCATATGATCTATAATGTGCAACTTCATTGTTACATGTTTCTTGAATTTTTTCTTACAAATGTCGCACTCAAAAGGCATTTCTTCAGTATGACGAATCATATGAATACGAAGAGCAGTTCTGCTGATAAAACTTTTCCCGCAGGTGTTACATCCGTAGGGCTTTTTTTCCGAGTGTGTCTTTTGATGTTTTTTTAGAAGAGACATACTGACAAAAGTTTTTAAACAAGTATCACAGATGAAAGGTTTTTTGTTTTCGTGTATCCGTATGTGGGTCGTTAAATCACCTTTTCTTAAATACCCCTTTTTGCAAATATCACATTCAAATGGCTTAATTTCTGCATGATTTTGCATATGGTATTGTAAACTGCCGAACTTTAAAAAACCTTTCGCACAAACTGGACACTTGTACCTTTCACCACTTTCCATATGAGTAACTATATGCAATTTCATAGTGTAATAGTTTTTAAACGTTTTTTTACAAATACTGCACTCGAGCTGTTTTTCTCCATTATGACTTTGTATATGAATGCTAAGGTTATTGGCATTGACACATCTTTTTCCACAGATTTTACAAATGTAGTGCGTTTTCATTAAGTGCACATTTTTATGCTTTTTTAGAACAGAGTTCGTGACAAAATCTTTCGAGCAAATGTCACATGAAAAAAGTTTTTTGTTTTCATGGACTAATATATGTAGTTTTAAATCACTTTTTCTTAAGAAGCCTTTCTTGCAAATATCACATTGAAAGGGTTTCACATCTAAGTGACTTTGCGTATGGAGTTTTAAATGGGAAGATTTCATAAAAGCTTTGGTACAAACTGAACACTTGTAAGGTCTGTCATTTTCGACGTGAGTGGCTGTGTGCAGTTTCTGTGGCTTTTTATGCATTTTTATCAGAGAAATCTTTACACACCTGCTCTTCTGTGCACGTTGATCAAAACTGAAAAAAAAATTAAAATTAGATCTTTAAGAAAACAGACTGGAGACATTTCCTTAGTTATAATGTTCTTTTTTTATTTTAAATTGTTATATAAAAATATTCAGCTTATTCAGTTCAAACGACTTTTCTTTTAGTTAATTCGAGTGTCAACTAATTCAACATGTTACATTAAATGTTCGAAAACTATGCACAAAAGAAGTATTTTGACATATAGTTACCTGAATTATTATGATCAGATATTTTTCAAAAACTTTAAGTAATAGAATCCTGAAACCCATTCTTTGCTACCATATATTTTTAATAGGGGTAAAAAATATTCATAACTATTAAAAAGCAGTTTGGACAAGATCCTCAAAGAAACGAACTAGTTCCCTTTTTAAATAAAAACGAAATTTCTGGTTTTATTAAATAAATAATGTCTATTTATGGTAGCATTACATTATCTTTAGTTTATGTAGAAAATAAATACAGTAAACTTCCACCTATTTTAACGATCGCTTATTCGAAATCCTCTATATATGCTTATTCGAAATTGCGCACTTCCGTCACCTACCATCACGGTTCCTGTGCGTGCTGTACGCGGTCACGCACGCGTTAGTGGCTGTCCAATTAAAGAGGCCCGTCCCTCGTTGGTTTGAATTAAGTATTTTAGCATGACGTCATGGGAATTCAGAAAAAGTTTTTGAGTAAATATTCTAAACGTAAAAGTAAGTCATAAATATACGAATAGTAATATTTTTTTAAGTGTTTTATGTTCTTTCTCGGTCATGTTCTATTCTTTTGTCGATTGACGACCTTTCAGCTTAACGAAAAACAATAAACTAGATTTATTATTCGAAATTTTAGGTGACAGTATCCGATTTGTTGCAATAACTGACATTTTTGATTTTTTTCTTGACACTGAAAGGTCGTCAGTTGACAAAAGAATGGAACATAACTGAGAAAATACATTCTACACTTGACAAATATTACTATTCTGACATTTATGACTTATCTTTATGTTTAAAATATTTTCTCCAAAAAGGCCTATGCATTGCCACATTAAGATGTACCAACTATACCAACCTTCCTGACATTTCCACCTATTATATAATGGCCGCGATGTCCTGCTACAAAACTTATTTTTCAGAAAAATATTTGAGTCGCTTCTTGATTCTATTATATTGATTTTTAGTTGGCAAATTGTCACACTTTAACAAAAACACTGAAAAACCGCTGACATGCGTGCAGTGATGCTAACAGACCGCGACCTTTTCAACTGCGCAAATCGGGGCCGTCTAAATCGTTTTCATTTTGAATGCATAATACTGCGCTATATACTCGGGTGAATACACGTGCGCTGCGCCTTTTCGCTACGCTGCTGGTATTTTTCATGCAAGAGTCGCAACCATATCTCGCCCCTTGCGCTGAGAAACTGCAAGAGCCAGCAGTTCTAGGACTTAATAAACCGCGAGCACTAAACTGAGAGTCGGCTGTATTTATCTTTATTATTATTAATAGTATTTATTGATTTCAAACAGACCCGCGCTGTATACTCATGCATACTTAAAAAAGTTGCTTACAGCACTCTCATCCATACAAAGTCGGGGCAGCCAATGAACGTCGCTTGACAAAAATAATTTTGTAGAGGTGGAGACCCCTCCTGCCTTAAAATAATCGAGTGTGTACGTTTCACGGCCGTTAGAATAGGTTGAAATTACTGTAAATGAACATTGAATGGGGAGATTTTGCATAGAGTTTCGTATGATACGGTAAACGCTAAATGATACGCTAACGAACTTCAAATAGAGGAAAACAGTCACTTTAAACTCTCAGAGCACGCCCAAAAACTTATAATCATATGCCTAATCTCTATAATAACAAGTTTATTTAAGGTTTTTATTCATGTTTAAGAGATTTGTTATTCAAATGTAATCGGAAGTTAACTTACAAATACAGTACCGCCCTCTATTAAATGCCTTATAGAAACTTATATGGACAAAAGGATATAATTATAGAACCATATAGAGCCATATAGAATTCATAAAATATCTATATGGCTCTATGTGGTTCTAATGTCCTTTTGTCCATTTTTATACGTTTCTATAAGGCATTTAATGGAGGGCAGTCACGAGTATGAGACCACTTTTTTCAATGATTACATATTATACGTTATTCTAATCATTCTAGAATAGATCATTTATACGTCGTTACGAAGTGATTAAAAAACATTGGATATTGCGATATAACTCCGAACGTTAACTGTCAGGGACGTTTGAACTGTTTCCGGTGGATTTTACTGCGTCGTAAAAAATATTTTGAAAATTATTTTTCTAATACGGGACAAGGGTCGGATGAGGGTCCGCGCTTTAAACCTGCTAACCGTCATTTCTGAAGTTTTAAGTGGCGAAGGAAAATCGTTGTTACTTGTGCAAGTTTCATTTTTTTTAACTGTAAAATGTTTTTTGTTCATTTAATAGAGAAAAATAATACACGTTAGTTTTATAACATTTGAATCAAAACTGAACGTTATACGACAGTTGAAAGCTATTAATATTTTATCTAAAAGGGGTCCAGCGGTTTAAACCTGTTATATGTAGTGTTCTCCCGCTGATTTTTTTTGTTTTTCGCGGGCTCGCATGTTTCTGCCTTGTTTCTCAAGCTGCGGGCAACTTTTTTCTGTCAAAATGTTTGGAATCGAAAAAAATGTCAGTTAATAGGTTAATAGTTAATAGGACCCTTCAAATTTTCAACGTAATTGAGGAAGAAACTTTGCTGTTTCATTTTAAAATAAATGTGTGTTTCCTAAGACGTTTGTGGGCCATTGAGCATCTCTTAAGAGATTTCCCTTGAATAATCGGCTACGATAATGTCGCTTACTTGATTAAACTATTCAAAGACCGCATAATCTCTAGCATAATCCAAAGGAACATCCATTATTGCAACAATGTGTGCGTAAGCGAAACACGGCGTAAAAAAACGCTTTAAGTGGAAAGCACGCACTTTTGCCTACAGCGCATAATGATGACGTTATGGCCGGTATGGAATTACATAAATGTCTTATAGCCGGATAAATTCCCAGTGTTGCAGTCCAAAACCAACTCTTTAGGTTGAAAAACGATATTAAAAACTACCGGGTGCAAAACGAACACTTTAGTTTAAAGTTTCAGGTCTCACTCCAGTAAGCATTCTGATCCGCCACAGGCCCGGGGCATTACTTTCTTATTGGTATTTTTGATCAGTAATTAATTGTTTTACCACAGTTATTAGGGGGCTTCCATATCCCAATTTTGGGCACTTTTTGACCCCTTCTCCTCACATGTGGTTCACCGTGGCATTATTCCGAGCCCCCCCCCCCCTCTTAGGGTGCTATGTGGTTTATGGCAGACCCCTAGTTGACAACACATGTATTTTGTTGAACAATTTTTTTTTTACAGAATTATTCTTTATGGTTCAAAAATCTACAGAATTTTCTGTTTTGTGTCCACGCGATTTTTTTAACATTTGTAAACCCAAGTGGTTTGGAATCGGACCCCCCCCCCCCCCTCTTAATATATGGACCAACGTGGATATTCTTCGAATCCCCCTCCCCCCAAAGAAACCACGTGGCTTACGGAAGGCCCCTTACTTACAAAATTGAAATATAATCCTTCACAGTATTTAAATAACAATTCCTATTTCAGTATTTAACTATGCAGATGGTGTGAACTTCAACTTAAAAATCCTATCCCATTCCGCCCCGGCCTCCCCTATTTTTTTCTAATTTTGAAAGTTTTATGAAAAATGAAATTTGAAACTCTTTAACAAAATAAAGAATTTTGTTGATTTTGTTATTATATGAATAAATTTTATCACTTTATATAATTGGAAAACAATATTTTTGTATCAAAGAATCTTGTTTTTGAGAAAGTATGAATTATTCCTATATTAATTGATTTCTTCATTGTCAAATAAGAAACTTTTTTTAATTGCACGATGTAAAAATAGTATATTTTATATTTGAAAAAATAAGCATAGGGTTCGTCAATATATTTGGTAACGCTTTTAGGGGGAGGGTGGGTTCAAGAGGAGCATTTCGTAAAATATTTTTTTTTAAAGTAATCATTAAAAAAAAACTAAAATAATTTAAGAAGGTAGGGAGAAGTGAACAACATTATTTTTTTAAATCTATCCTCAAGGTACATATGTGCAACAGTTACGGTATCCTATCAGTATAACATATGATTAAAAAAATAATAAATGTCACTTTTGACCACCACAGAGGGATTGAATTTTTACAGTTCCGAAACTTAAATTTGTTTTCTATGGGTTCAAAAATGATTAGCAATTTTGTATAATTATAGTGTTCCATAACCAATAATAATCGATATGAACATGTTATAGAACAAATAATTTTTGTTTAAGTTAGATTTTTTTAAATCCCCTCAAAAATGACTATTTTTGTATTTGGTCAATGCTATACTTATTTATAATTTTTTTTCGATAATTATTTTTTGTAAAATTAGTTCTGTTTGAACGAAAGAAAACACCAATTTTTGTGCGGACATTTTTTAAAGTTACTTCTCAGGCCCCTTTAAACTGGCCAATAAATGCAAAATTGTCAACCTTAAAATTTGTAGTTTCTGTAAACGAAACGAGAATAGATACGTGGAAGATTTTTCTTTTATTGAAAATAAGTGCTCCAGTAACCAAATCCAAGAAAATGTAATATTTTTGTTAGTGTTCAAAAAATTCTTACTCGATAAAACAGGATTTTTCTAAAGTATGATTTTATATTATTTGTTATTGAAAACTATACACACAAAAAATTGGCGACGATCTTCACGAGCCAATTATATATATCTTCTTAAAAATACTCAGAATTGCTACACCCTAGGCACATTTAAAAAATTTTCAAGCTATTTAAGATAACAAAATTTAATTCTCACATCAATTAAATTAAAATATAACTTAAGTATTAATATCAAACAACAGGTGGTCTCATATTCGTAACCGGTACTATTAAAAAATGTAAACTTTCAAACATAAAACTTGGAGCTGAGTTACCTTCCAACACTGTAAAAAGATTATTATTTACTCATATATTCTGTATTTAGTGATTATATATTTTCGTCATCAAATTAAAACAACGACAATTTTGTCCACTGAGCGTATACATAAATTCAAATATGGCGTTTTTTCAGTTCCAGTTTGTTATCACTTCCTTTAAGAGATAATGTTTTTTACCTTCAGCGATTTCTGCGTGTTATTATAAAATTATTCCTTCGTAAAATTTCCATATGAAATACATTCTTATTCTTTTTTTTTTACTGAAAAACCTGAAAATATGAAACTTTGTGAATAAGAAATGTCAATTTTTGTAGGTTATATTATTTAAGAACGATGATGAAATCTATTTGTCCCAGGAATAAATATTTTTACTTCATAATAAAAATTTAAGATTCGAAGTATCATACCTTTGAATAAAACTAATTTACCTTTAATTCAATGTGTGTATTAACTGATTAACTGAGGTTAAATTGCAAGAATATTGCAGGCCCTGGCGACTCATATAGGCGACCTTGAAGTATTATAGGTCTGATCCTGTTCTGAGTATACGCTAGATGGCG
>JAAAKG020149439.1:0-10051 GCA_010014905.2 Druon quercuslanigerum
AATTAGGAATCAATTACAAAGATAAAAATGAGATTTAGATTCAATAATTAAAATTTAATTTTTTTTTTCAACTTTTAATGATCCATAATTCGAATTATTTCCAATTTGGATGCTGACAAGGATTTTTCCATAATTATATCTTAATTAAAAAAAAGCTATAATCATATTTTTCAAATTAAAATTTATTTTTAGTTGAAGTTGATCTAAAATATTTTTATATAAATTAGGACTGATTTTAATTATATATAATACACTTTTTTTAGTGTATTATAATTTAAAACTTTTAATATTTTTTTAAATTGTACCATTTTTAACCATTTATATTAGAGAGAAATAAAAATAAAAAAAAATAAATAAAAAATCAATAAAAATTAGGAATCAATTACAAAGATAAAAATTAAATCTGGAATGAATAATATCATTTTAATTTTTTTTCTTCAAATTTTAATGGTCCGTATTTCGAATTATTTCCAATTTGGATGATGACAAGGATTTCTTTATAAATATATCTTAATTAAAAAAAAAACAAGCTATAATCATATTTTTCAAATTAAAATTTATTTTTAGTTGAAATTGATGATCTGAAATATTTTTATATAAATTATCACTGATTTTAATGATATATAATAATTTTTTTTTAATGTATCATAATTAAAATTTTTTATTTTTTTTTAAATTGTACCATTTTCAACCATTTAATTTAGAGAGAAATAAATCAAAGTCTTTCAATTTGAAAGTACCCAAATGTTCAAACTTTCAAATAAAAAAAATCTAAATTTATTTGAAAACTTCCAAAATTGAATGCAAACTAATGAAACCTTTAATTAAATACAAAATAAATTAGGAAGATATAAATATAAAGATAAAAATGAAATCTAGATTCAATACTTATTTTTCTTTTTATAAGAATTTTTCAGAGGTTATGTTCAACCGTGCCACTTTGAAATTCCGGCGGGAAATTCAAAATAAAAAACTTTCCTTCTCAATATTAAATCTCTCAGGCACTATTTTTAAAATAAAAATCTACCCCAATAGAGTATTGTTAGCCCTATTTTACTACAGGCCACTTTTTGAAACCTTTAAACCCATTTTCTCGGATATTAACTCTGGTTTCGATAGAGTCAATTTAGAATCGATTGAGGAAGGAGAATGAAAAAACAAAAAAATTAGGAAGATATAAATATAAAGATAAAAATGAAATCTAGATTCAATACTTATATTTTCAGTAATAAGAAAAAAATAAATAAAAGCTTGAAAGCTTCTTCTACATGTTCCCACAATTTTTGAAATAATAAATGCATCCCTTAATGCCTAAAATTTTATAATTAAAGTAGAAAAAGTAGATAAATAATTAAATAAAGAAATAAATTTTTAAAAACAAAGGCTAATTACATATACAAGAATGAAATTAAATTCTTCCTTTGGTTAATTTCAAAAGGCAGAAATTCTAAATTCGCAAAACCTGGTGTTTGTTTGGAAAAGAGAAACGGGTGCGCAAATTAAAAACGTAAACCAACTCGGGGTTATCGCCCACACGTATGGAATGAAAAAAAAAAGAAAAAAAGGGAAAAAGTGGAACGCCACCCTGGTTTAGTGAAAGGGTGCTTTGTCACATCAGCTTCTTTTCTCTGCACCGTAAAATCATTCGTATGCAATCATTTGCGTCACGAATTCTCATGAAAGATAAAAAAAAACGGGGGTCGCTGAATTTCACTTTTTCATTTAAAAAAGAAAGATTTTCTACCAAAAGGATACATTTTTTTCAATATTCTCACCGTGAGAAATTTAATTAAAATCTCATTTCATTAAAAAAAAATTTTAACGCCATTAATAAAAAATTCATTAATTGGAAAAGTTAATAATTAAAATTTACAAATTGGGGCCTTCTAATTTAGTCAATTTAAACTCCTTATTTTAGAATTTTAATTTTTGAACCAAAAAAGAAAAATGGATTTCAAGTCTAAAATGTTTTTGTTCAACTCTTGAAACTTATAAATTTGATTTACGAATTTATTTTAGACATAATTAGATGTCTTGTCTTACAATAGAATACTTTTTATTCTTCTTCGTGGCTCTCGGTCAGCCTCAAGGGGACTTTAAATCTCTAAATGTACTTTCACTTATTCTTAACGATTCTAAATTTAAATGGTAATGTATAAAAATTACATCAGAGGTTTGCGTGACTCATAGAAAAGTGATTCAGGCGAACAATATCTCTTACAATATTCAGATGAATCACAAATCCAGTAAACTTTTAAATTGTTTGAAATTATTAATTAATTTTTTCACTTATCAAGATTTTGGATTTAAATTTTCGCGCCAATAAAAAAAGCAAACAGTTGAAAATTTGGCGCGAAATTCAAATGACTAAACTTTTCTTTGTCATTTTAATCCTTTAAGGCACTATTTTTTTTAACAAAAGCATTCTTAAAAGAGTATTTTGTCCCCTATAGGCACTATTTACAACTTGTGAATCTTTTTTTTGTTTTGAAACAGTAAATTGTAAATTTAAATAAACAGTAAACAGTAAATGTTGGGAAATTATTTTTTTAAAAGAATTTATAGTTTCTAGTTGGACCTTTTTTTCAATTTGTCTTTTTTGGATGAAGTCGAGGATTTTTTATTTAAAATTAAAATATTTTAAAATATTGGAAATTCGTCTTTTTGGCTTGAAAATTTAACATTTTGGTAGCAACTTTAACAATTTGGTTAACAATTAACTTTTTCATTGAAAATAATATTTTCTATTAAAAAATTTAACTGTTTCATAAAAAAGTTGCCTTCTTGTTTTGAAAATTCAACCGTTTCATTGAAAAGGTTTTCTTTCTTGACTGAAAAATCTTTCTTGGTTGAAAATTGATCTCGTTGGTGAAAAAATTTAATATTTTTGAAAACTGAAATTAAACTGTTTTGTAGAAAAATCTTTTTTTTTTATTAAAAATTTAATAATTTGGAAGAAAATTCAAATATTTGATAGAAAATTTAAATAATTGATAAAAAAATTCACTTTTTTATTGAAAATTTAACAATTTGGTTAAAAATTTAATTGTTTTCGATAAAAATAATTTTTTGGTTAAAATATCAACTGGTACTGTACAATTGAACTGATTTGTGAACAATTGGTTTTTTCCTAGTAAAAAATTAATTAATTAAATGTTTCTTTGTTGAAAATTGATATTTTTGTTTGAAAATTCATGTTTCCAAGTCAACGATTTTCTAAAACATTTAACTTTTTACCTAAAAATTAATAAATTTGGTTAAAGGTTGAACTAATCTATCACATTTGACCACTACTTTAATAAAGGGGCCTTATTAAAGCTTTCAAACTTATCTTCACTTTAAAATTTTTCTTTTTATAAGAATTTTTCAGAGGTTATGTTCAACCGTGCCCCCTTTGAAATTCCGGCGGGAAATTCAAAATAAAAAAACTTTCGTTCTCAATATTAAATCACTCAGGCACTATTTTTATAACAAAAATCTACCTCAATAGAGTATTATTAGCCCTATTTTACTACAGGACACTTCTTGAAACCTTTAAAACTAGTTTCTCGGATTTTCACTCTTGTTTCGACAGAGTTAATTTAGAATCGATTGAGGAAGAAGGCTAAAGGGGGGTTTCGTATTTTCGTGAGTATGACTCACTGATTGAACTTGAAAGGAAGGAAGTTTGAGAGTCACTGAAGGAGAGCTAACACATGGCCAGACCGCACCCTCGGGAGGCGATTATATTATATCCAGTTCCAGGGCCCCGTACGGGTTGCCATGCACGCGCCAATCGGGGGCTGCGTAGGGTCCCTCACACCCTCCGGAGCCGTAGAAAAATATACCAGACACTGAAATAAGCATGGGGAAATAAGAAAGAAAACCATAGCATCCATAAAATTATTTCTGTCCATTTATCTCTATCTTCTCTACAACGCCCTCTAGTCAATTTTTCAAGCAAGTGGAAACTTTAAATACCCAGTGCAGGCAGGCAGGTTTTTTTTCAATCTTTTGCTAACCTTTCAAATTCCACCAACACTGAGGATTCCGCAGCCTCAGCATATTTCTGTCATTCTCGCTTAACAAGTTGATTCATGAAATCACAACTCACAAGGTGTCGCATTGTCACTTCAAAGAAAGGAATATTGAGGTTTCTAGAGCAAGATTTTGAATTTCAAGTTCGAATTTTATCATAAAATAGCAGACTTCACAAACCAAAATTAAGAAAAAATAGGGGATAAACAAATTATTTTAAATAAAATTATTGTACTGGTACCATATTGAATTTCAAGTTTAAATTATCTAACAAGAGATATGAGTTTTCAACAAAATAGTTGAGTTTTTAAGCTAAAAAGGCGAATTTCAAAAAACTTTGGCTATGAAACCCAACAAAATGAATTTTCAACAAAAAATTGAATTTTTAATCAAGAAAGATGACTTTTTAACTAAACAGTAGAATTTTTCACAACAAAATTTTTTTCAAGCAAACAATTAGATTTCCAAACAAAAAAAAATCGCTTTCAACCAAGAAAGATGATTTTCCAAGAAACTGCTGACATCTGTCAGAAAAATAGTTTAATTTTTAGTTCAAAAAACTAATTTTTAACCCTAGAAATTTTTTTGCAACCAATTTGTTAAAAATTCAACTAAAGAGAATTTTCAAGTCAAAAGATAAATCTTCTAACAAAAAAAATTAATTTTAAACGAAGTACTTAAAGTTTCAACCAAGTATTTTAATTTTCAACCAAAAAAGACTAATTCTCATCAGCAAATTTTTTACTTTAAACCAAAAACAGATGAATTGTCAACCACACATTTCAAAATTTACTATTTGGTTGAAAACTTAATTCTTTTTTAAAAAATGCAACTATTTTATTAAAAAGTAATCTTTTTGAAAATTCAAGTAATTGGTTGAAAAATCACGTATTTTGTTCATGATTTATTTTTTGTAGAAAACTAATCTTCTTGGATAAAAAATCAACTTTTTGGTTGAGAATTCATTTTTTTCGATTAAAAATGCAACTGTTAAATTTAAAATTAGTCTGTTTTTTTAAGTTGAATATTCCATTCTTTGGTTTAAAAATTAATTTTTTTAACTGAAACTTTAAGTACTCAATTTTTTGATGAAAATTAATCATTTAAAAAAAATGTAATCCAACTAATGGGTTAATGATTCGCCGTCTTTAGATGAAAACTCAAGTAATCGGTTGAAAATTCATGTATTTTATAGAGAAATAAAATTCTTGAATACAAAATTAACTTTTTGGTTGAGAATTAATCTCTGGTTAAATGTTGAATTATTTTCTCGAAAATTCATTTCTTTTTCTTAATATTTATCATTTTAGTTTGAAAATTCATCCTTTTTATTAACTGGTTGAAAATTAGTTTTTTGAATTGAAAATTAAGGGTTTCCATTTTTGTTTAGAAATTTTGTTAAAAATTCAGCTTTTTCGTTAAATTTAAGTATTAGTTATTAATTCCTCTTTTTTTAATTCACTTTTTAAATTGCATGTTTAACGATTTGGCAGAAAATTCATCTTTTTGTAAAAATTTAATCTTCTTAGTTAAAAATTCATATTTGTAAGTTAAAAATTCAACTGTGCTCTTGAAAATTAATTATTTTGTTCAAAATTCAACTGTTTTTATCAATAAATCTTGTTTACTCGAGGATTTAACTGCTTTTTGTTTCGTTGAAACTTTTTTTTTAATGAAAATTTAAGTTGAATTTTTCTTTTTTGATGAAAATTTAAGGATTCCATTTTTGCTTAAAAATTTTCTTAAAAATTCAGCCTTTTCCTTAAATTTAACTACGTATTAATTCTTTTTTTTGTTAATTAACCTTTTTACTGCCAGTTCAAAGATTTGGTTGAAAATTCATCTATTTTTTAAAACTTAATCTTTTTAGTTAAAAATTCAGCTATTTGATACAAAATTTAACTATGCTCTTGAAAATTTATTACTTCGTTCGAAATTCCACTATTTTGATCAATAAATCTTGTCTATTAGTCAAGGATTCAACTGCTTTTCTTTTCGTTGAAAATTATTTTTTTAAACGAAAAATTTAACGATTCCATTTTTGCTTGAAAATTTTGTTAAAAATTCAGTTTTTTCGTTAAATTCAACTATTAGTTAATAATTCTTTTTTTTAATTCACATTTTAAATTGCAAGTTTAACGATTTGGTTTGAAAGTCATCTTTTTGTGAAAAAATTAATCTTCTTAGTTAAAAATTCATATTTGTAAGTTAAAAACTCAACTATGTTCTTGAAAATTTATTATTTCGTTCGAAATTCCACTATTTTGATAAATAAATCTTGCTTAGTCGAGGATTCAACTGCTTTTTGTTTTGTTGAAAATTTTTTGTTAAATGAAAATTTAAGTTGAATTTTTCTTTTTTAATGAAAATTTAAGGATTTCATTTTTGCTTAAAAATTTTCTTAAAAATTCAGCTTTTTCCTTAAATTTTACTACTTATTAATTCGCCTTTTTTTGTTAATTAACTATTTAAATTGCAACTTCAACGATTTGGCTGAAAATTCATATTTTTGTGAAAAATTAATCTTCTTAATTAAAAATTCATATTTGTAAGTTAAAAATTCAACTATGCTCTTGACAATTAATTATTTTTTTCAAAATTTAACTATTTTGATAAAAAAATCTTGTTTAGTCGAAAATTCAACTGCTTTTCGTTTCGTTCAAAATTATTTTTATTAACTGAAAATTTAACGATTCCATTTTTGTTTAGAAATTTTGTTAAAAATTCAGCTTTTTCGTTAAATTTTACTACTTATTAATTCGTTTTTTTTGTTAATTAACCTTTTTAACTGCCAGTTCAAAGATTTGGTTGGAAATTCATCTTTTCGCTCGTCTTTTCGTAAAAATTTAATCTTCTTAGTTCAAAATTTATATTTGTAAGTTAAAAATTCAGCTATTTGGTACAAAATTCAACCATGCTCTTAAAACTTTATTATTTCGTTCGAAATTCCACTATTTTGATGAAAAAATCTTGCTTAGTCGAAAATTCAACGGCTTTTTGTATCGTTAAAAATTAGTTTTTTAAACTGAAAATTTAACGATTCCATTTTTGTTTGAAAATTTTGTTAAAAATTCAGCTTTTTCGTTAAATTTAACTATTAGTCAATAATTCTTTTGTTTTAATCACTTTTTAAGTTGCAAGTTTAACGATTTGGCTGAAAACTCGTCTTTTCGTAAAAATTTAATCTTCTTAGTTAAAAATTCAACTATGCTCTTAAAAATTAATTATTTTGTTCAAAATTCAACTATTTTGATAAAAAAATCTTGATTATTCGAAAATTCAACTACTTTCCGTTTCGTTGAAAATTATTTTTTTTAACTGAAAATCCAACAGTTTCATTTTTATTTAGAAATTTTGTAAAAAATTCAGCCTTTTCCTTAAATTCAACTATTAGTTATTAATTCTTTTTTTTTTAAATCACTTTTTAAATTGCAAAGTTCAACGATTTGGTTTGAAATTCACCCTTTCGTAAAAATTTAATCTTCTTAGTTCAAAATTTATATTTTTAATTTAAAAATTCAGCTATTTGGTACAAAATTCAACCATGCTCTTAAAATTTTATTATTTCGTTCGAAATTCAACTATTTTGATGAAAAAATCTTGCTTAGTCGAAAATTCAGCTGCTTTTCGTTTCGTTAAAAATTAGTTTTTTAAACTAAAAATTTAACGATTTCATTTTTGCTTGAAAATTATGTAAAAAATTCAGCTTTTTTGTTAAATTCATCTATTAGTTATTAATTATTTTTTATTAATTCGCTGTTTTGTTAATTAACCATTTTAACTGCCAGTTCGAAGATTTGGTTGGAAATTCATATTTCTGTGGAAAATTAATCTTCTTAGTTAAAAATTCAACTATGCTCTTGAAAATTAATTAATTTGTTCAAAATTCAACTATTTTGATCAATAAATCTTTTTTAGTCGAGGATTCAACTGCTTATCGTTTCGTTGAAAATTATTTTTTTTAACTGAAAATTTAACGATTCCATTTTTGCTTGAAAGTTTTTTGTTAAAAATTCATCTTTTTCGTTAAGTTCAACTATTAGTTATTAATTCCTTTTTTTTAATTCACTTTTTAAATTGCAAGTTCAACGATTTGGCTGAAAATTCATCTTTTTGTGGAAAATCTCATCTTCTTAGTTCAAAATTTATATTTGTAATTTAAAAATTCCGCTGTTTGGTACGAAATTTAACTATGCTCTTAAAAATGTATTATTTTGTTCGAAATTCCACTATTTTCATAAAAAAATCTTGTTTAGTCGAAAATTTAACTGCTTTTTGTTTCGTTGAAAATTATTTTTATTAACTGAAAATTTAACGATTCCATTTTTGTTTAGAAATTTTGTTAAAAATTCAGCTTTTTCGTTAAATTCAACTATTATTTAATAATTCTTTTTTTATTAATTCGCTTTTTTGTTAATTAACCTTTTTAAATGCCAGTTCAAAGATTTGGTTGGAAATTCATATTTTTGTGAAAAATTAATCTTCTTAGTTAAAAATTCATATTTGTAAGTTAAAAATTTAACTATGCTCTTAAAAATAATTTAATTTGTTAAAAAATCAACTATTTGTTAATTAACCTTGTTAACTACAAGTTTAACGGTTTGGTTTGAAATTCATCTTTTTGTGGAAAATATCATCTTCTTAGTACAAAATTTATATTTGTTAGTCGAAAATTTAAACAATTGGTACAAAATTCAACTATGCCCTTGAGAATTAATTATTTTATTCAAAATTCAACTTTTTTTATCAATAAATATTTTTTAGTCGAGGATTCAACTGCTTTTTGTTTTGTTGAAACTTTTTTTTTAATGAAAATTAAGGTTGACTTTTTTTTTTAATGAAAATTTAAGGATTCCATTTTTGCTCAGTTATTTTGTTAAAAATTAAGCTTTTTTCTTAAATTTAACTACTTATTGAGTCGTTTTTTTTTTGTTAATTATCCTTTTTAACTGCCAGTTCAAACATTTGGTTTGAAATTCATCTTTTTGTGGAAAATTTCATCTTCTTAGTTCAAAATTTATATTTGCAAGTTAAAAATTCAGCTATTTGGTACAAAATTCAACTATACTCTTGAAAATTTATTATTTCCTTCAAAACTCCACTATTTTCATGAAAAAAATCTTGTTTAGTCAAAATTTCAACTGCTTTTTGTTTCTTTAAAAATTAGTTTTTTAAACTAAAAATTTAACGATTCCATTCTTGCTTGAGAATTTTGTTAAAAATTTAGCTTTTTCGTTAAATTTAACTTTTAGTTAATAATTCTTTTTTAATTTCTTTATTTTTTAATTTACATATTTGTAAGTTAAAAATTCAATTATTTGGTACAAAATGCAACTGTCCTCTGAAAATTTATTGTTTTCCTTAAAATTCAACTATTATATAAAAATCATCTTGTTTGGTCGAAAATTCAACAGCTTTGTTGAAAAGTAATCTTTTCTCAGTTAGAAAATTCACATCTTGACTTAAAATGAACCACTTTGTCGAAAATTCGACCCTGCAATATTGAAAGTGTTTTCAAATAATTCGAGATAAAAAAGAATAAGAGCGATTCCATTATCTTCGACAGGAAATATTTCGGTATCTAATCGGTGGAAAGTATTGTTTCTGGCAAAGAGAGAGTGCACGGTGCTTAAGTAGTCAAGCAGTCAGTCATTAAAACATTCTGTCTAGTATTTTGAGAGGAGAAGGGAAAAATAATATTTCCGTTGTACATACTTCTCTTGGCTACTTGGATTCAACTCTCTACAATTTTCTCCTTGAAATTCATCTAGAGTCCTCGAGTGCCAAACGACCCTCTCTGACATTGTGTGAAGGGTGGAAATCTCGCGTGCTCATTACATTTCGTAATATTGCGTAGGGACAGAAGTAAGGGTTCTCAAAAGGCTTTTTTAGAGTTCTAGACCAGACACCAAAAGAGTCAGACCCTAACTATAATGATAATATCCAAGGATCGGTGTATGTCCCGGAAGTTAGATCCGCAAACTTATTTTTTCGAAAAAATGAAAGTTGTGCTAATTTGTGCTAGATTTGTGCT
>JAAAKG020149440.1:0-10051 GCA_010014905.2 Druon quercuslanigerum
GAAGAGCAGAGTCTCTCATAGCTAGTTTAGCCAGGGCAAAACAAATGTAAAGACCAAAGAGTCTATGAAATAGAAACGATAGGTCGCTCAGAATCACGAGACGCGTTGACCAAATGTATGAGTAGAAATATTGAATAAATATTATATTTTGATCTTTGAAATTCTTGGAGTTAAAACTATCTTTATTTTTCGTCTTGCGTGCGTTTCTTTAGACTACTCTAGTATTATGAAATAGTAAAGAACCTTTCATTTTTAAATATTAAACTTAAATATAATTTAGCTTCTGGCCCACAGGAGGATCAAAATGTAAAAATCTACGTTTCTGTTCGCTTTCCGCATGCAAATTGTACACAGTTTAAATTAGAAAATGGTTCCAAGCCAAACGTTCTGTTTGAGAACTAATTGTCGACTAATAGGCTGACCAAATCTCTGAGATAATTCAAAGAGAATATTATTTTAAAAAAGAATAACCAGGTAATTGCTTTATCTAAATAAAATAATTGAAAATTAAAAAATGTATTCTTAGAAAGTGTCAAGAAAGATTGATAGTTCTAACGAATGTTTTCAGGTTGAACAATCAGATCAAAATCACAAAAAAGAAATTCGCGGCTGTTTTATTTTTTTTTCTATTTTAACAGGTTCCGGTTTTGACTTGAAGTTTCCCATGTAAAATGTTTTGGGAAAAATAACTTTTTTGAGTTTTTGGAATAATTTTTTAGGGTTTGAAAAAATGTGACGTAAAGGTATAGGGGCTTGTAGAGAATTATCCAATAAAGAATTTTATGTATAAGACATATGGGTTAAACACCCCAAACACACCCCTACGAGTACCTGTAAACTACCCTTAAAACTTAAAATTATTAATATTGATCAAATGGAATATTTACTGTCATTGGTTAATTAATCTTTATTGTCCCATTAGAATTATTACTATAAGTCTAGTGCAATGTTTGATAACATTGATTTATTAATTTTTAATTGTTTAAAAAAATGGAATTACTTTACATAATTTCGTTTGGAATTTTTTAAAAATAAACATTATTATTTGGGTCTAGTGGAATATTCATCAATATTGGTTCAATAATTTTTTATTATGTAAACAAATTATTAGTTGAATAGTATTATTAATTAAAAATAAATGATAATTTATTGTTTTAAGAATTGAAAAAGATGTAAAAATAAATGTATGTCCCTAATGAAAGTATACTGCCAGTTCAAAGAATTAAAAAAAAAACCTTTTCTACACAAATGGGATTTTTTTTAATAATTAAAAATTAATTAACCAATGTTGTTTCGACTAGACCATCAGTAATAATTTTGATTGAAAATTTTTTTTTTTTAATTGCTCAAAGAACGTTGATAAATATTCCACTAAGGAAATATTAATGTTTGAAAAATAATTATTTAAACAAATCATATTTGTTCAAACTATTGAAAATTAATAAAAAACAGTCTTAATAAATATTCCAGTAGACCAATAGTAATAATTTTTAAGGAAAAAACCCAAAAAACGGCACCTGTTAAAAAAAAAATAACAAAATGAAAAATTACGAAAATTTTTTTTTCGGATGTGGAATAAAATAGGAGGAACATCAGAATGTTTAGGAATTAAGTAAAAAAATTATAAATTTCTAGCAATCAGATCTGTTGTGATGCAAATACATGAAAAACAATTAAAAGTTGTCATTGCACCTATTTTTTGTAATTAATTCAAATTGTTTATGTATTTAAAAAAAATACAATATTTCTAAAGCTGCCTGGACAATCATAATTTTTTATTCGATTGGAATAACTTTAGGAATATTTTATACATTATTAAACAGCATTTAAAATTTTTAAATAGTTTGATTAAATTCGACATTTATAAAATTCCTAATCGTATTTTAAACATACTTAACTTTTTGGTAACATTCATAAAAATCATCAAAAATTGAAAAAAAAATGTTCTGATCTTTATATGTTTTTTTATAAATCAACTTTTTTATTAAAAAGAATTAAAAATCTTTCGAGGAATCTTAAGATATATTTTTATTCTTTTAAAAACTTTTACAATTCTAAAGAGGCTCCTAGACTTGATTTTCTAGTTCCTTAAAAAACTAACTTTTCTTTTAACTTTGTTATGTATTTTAAAATCAAAACTTTGAAAAAAATTTTTTTTTGAATCTTCTAAATATCTCTGGACCAATTCTATTTTGTCCTTTAGTTTTTGTAAATTTCTGCAAAACTGAACAAAAATTTCCAAAACTTTTATAGATTATTTTTCAAAAGTTTTCGTTTTATATGGTTTGAAACGCACTCTTGATAATAATTGTTTTATATAGAAAATAATTTCAAATTTTCTTAGGAATATTCAAAACAAATTTTTTTTATATGTGAACCTTACATAATTCTTAACAGAATTTTAATTAACTCGCGATTTTTTTCATAAATTCCTAATCTTACGAAAGTAACAAATTTTGCTATAAAATCATTTGCATTGGATTTTAGAATTTAAAGAAATTATTTAAATTTTTGAAATATTTCTCAACTTTACTTCATAATCCATTTTTCAAAATGAAAAATAATTTTAAACTGTTCCATGGATCTGAAAAAAATGTGTACTCTCTTGTAGCCTTCACAAATTCTTGTAAAAAATTAAAATCTTTTTCAAAATCTTAGAAGTCTACAATTGGTTTTGAAACAATTGTCATTTTTTCAAATTTCGTAATAACAATATCATTTTGACAACGTTTAAAAATTTTCCTAAATATTCGTTTGAAAGGAATAAAAAAAGTAAATTTAGATTTTTCTAAACATATTTTCTACGTAATATTTCAAAATCAAACAACTTTGATTTAAAATCTCTCAAAGACTTTTCTTAAACTTCAGAAAATCATTCTTAATTTATTTTAAATGTTTTAATCAGACTTAACTGAATCTAAAAAAAATTATTCTTTTGAAACCTTTTAAGATTCTTAAAAATTTTTTTATTCTGTAATAACTGCTTTTTTAAAGCAAATTTTGCAATCTCCTGAAAATTAACGATTATAAAAAAATATTAAAACGTTTTTATTCTATTTCATGTTATAATATATTTCCACGACTTGGGTAGACTTTAGGAATTCTAGCAGGAAACTGCAGAGAACTCGTAGAAGCAGCATGAAAAAAATTACAAACTCATGACTTCAGTAGAGAATAGAAAATTCAAAAACAAGATGATAATTTTTTTTCAACATGGCGTCTCGAAACTGTATTTTTTTTGTAGAAGTATTAGGAAACATTGTTTTACTAGGTATAAATTTTCACAGATATTGGGTGACGGTGATGATCCAGATACATTTAAAAAATGTCATAAAAAATAAAGTCTACTAACTTTTTCAAAAACTTTAAAATATTTTAATTAAATGACAAATATAATTTCTTAGCACAATTTTCAAACTGTGTTATTTACTCTCTGACACAGTTATTTGGAAAATGTTTAATCTCACGAATTTGGTAGAAATCTTGGAATTCCTAGAATTCACAGAATTCGTCGAATTCGCTCAAATTATAGAATTTCCTGGAATCCTCGAATTCACCGACTTCCTTGAATTTCCTGAAATATATCAATTCAGTACATTCATATAATTTCCTCAAATAATTGAATTATGTCAATTCTTTAAATTCGTTGAATTACTTAAATTCGATAAAAGCATGGATTTCTTGTACTATAAAATAAAATGAAATTCCCTTAATTCCCGGCATTCTCTGAATACCTTAAATTCCCTGAATTCCTTGAGGTTCCTGAATTCCTTGAATTCTCTGATTTTTTTAAATTACTTGCTTTTACTGCATTATATGCATTTTTGAATACCCTAAATACCATAAGTTCCCAGAAGTCCTTGAATATCCCCAATTTCCCGAATTCCTTTAATTCTATAAATTCCTTGAGTTCTGAGAATTTCTTGAATTCTCTCAACTTCCTGAATTCGTTAAAGTCATAAAATTCGATAAATACCTTTAATTATCTGAATCCTTCATACATTCTGAACTCCTTGAATTGCTTAAATCCTCTGAATTTCTTGAATTTAAATAATATCTCAAATTATGTGAATTGCTTGCAAAATTAAAGGACGGAGATTTTTTTATGCTGAATTCTGGTCTTTCGTTTTTTTTATTCAGTGACAGTTATTTTCACTTTCTTGCCTAATTTTTGTTTATTCTCTTGTGGACAGTAGTCACATTCCGTAGCTGAGGAAACTTTTTTCAATTGATGTTTTTCATTCTTAGTAGGTATAAATTTATGGTATCGCAAAGTCCCTTTGATTGCCACTGCAGCATCGAATCTGCTTTTTATATATTTAACAGTGACTTTGTGATCTCCGTCGCAATTAAAAATAATTTAAGTTTCCTTGCAGTACTTCGTGGCGCACGGAAATAGGGATAAAGCATCTAGGATGCGATATTCTGAAAAACAGTTTAGGCTAAACTTTGCTGCATTTCGTTTAAAATGAGTGATTCCACTCAGCTGGACTTCCGAAATTTTCCTTGTGAGTTAGGATAGTAGCAAAATTGCTCTTTAACATAGTAAATAACAGCGGTGATTATTGTATCCTGATTATTATTGCAGTGAAATTCCTGCCTGGAGTTTTGGAAAACAAACCTAAATTTCCGAGCGAAATCAAATGAGATAATGAATTCACCATTTTTGAAAGTGATCATCAGATTTTTGAAAAATAATCACTATTCTATAACAATGAAACAATGGGTTCTTAAAGTATCATAAAGTGCATCAGTCAGCCTGCAGCCAAGAGTCAAATGTTACTTCTTTCAAGGCCTCCTCATCAAAAGCGTGAATGGAATTATCTTTGATTTTAGTAATAACAGGGAAATTTAGGCCTTTTCATAATGAGCAGGAACTTGTCGAAACAGGGGACACAATTAACTTTAAAGAATTACGCTTGTTCTTCAAAATCAGCTATGCATCCTTCTTTTTATGTTGTATATTTACTTCTTGTAGCGTTGAATTCACTTTTTTATGGTGAACAAAAACGTGTACTCTGTGGTTATTGCTAGTCCCTGGCAAAACACAATGTGTCGTTCTGACTTGTTTGGATTTCTTGAAGTCACAAAACCCGTCATTCCGGGCAGTAGGCGACTTATGTTGTCACACTCATAAAATTTGGATACGAGATCATCAGCTTAAAGACTCAAAGACCTTTTCTGTTTGACACAGGGATAGTTAAAATCCCTTGGATAGTAACTAAATTTTTTGCACTTTTAGCTGGTCATTCGGATGCTTTTGAACTTTACAATTCGTCGTCTGTGACTCCAAGGTTTCGAAAAAAGTAAGAGCAGTTGAATTTTCTTAGCTCTACTCGTTGATAATTTAAAGTTATCTTTGATTTAAAATAGATCTTTATCTGCTGTCCCATGATATTTGTTATTGCAGAGCCTAACAGTTGTCTCGAGTTTTCCGAAGAAGAACTCTAGATCGTCTTCTACATTTGACATGAGATTTTTATGAGTCTCATCATCATCAACATTTTCATAAGCAAGATCATGATTATGTGGCTCAACTGTGACATCTAAATTTGACGCTGGTATTTATTTCCGCTTACTGAGCTCTTTCCTAAAGGTATCATAAATTTTTAGTTCTTCAGATAGGGCAGGAAAGTGCATTCGTTAACCTTCAGAAATACGGCGTATATGTAGCGTATTGATACAAATCTTCTTCTTGAAAGGATTTAAGCATTTGGCGGTCTATTTCCTTGAATTATTTTCACCTTTCTTAGACGCCGTAACCATTAAAAAACCGGGCTTAAAAGCAGGAAAAAGTGGGTATGATATATAAAGTTCGAAAACACTTTTCAAATGTTATTCTATCATAAAATAAATATTTTAATTTCATAAGTTAAAAAATCCAAGCTACAATAAAAGTAGAGTATATGACGATATTTTTATACTGTGGCTATTCCTAAACTTTCTAGAGTGTAAATAAAAGAATCATATAACAAATCTGCAAAGTAGCACAGGTTTAAAAGGCAATTTCATAGTAAAATATAAGGATGATTAATTCTCGTCTTATACCGTACATTTTTGTCTTAAATTTCAAGAATTTATGGTACTTTATATTCATTTGTGTACTATAATAACCTGCCAAGAAACAATTGAAGAACAAGTGACTTCCGAAAATACATATCCGCTGATTTAGTAAGCAGGCGTCTGATTGAAACATTTGTCTTTTCCCAGCAAATTTCATTTGACGAAATCTCATGTACACGAGCATATAATATTCTCAATATTTGTAAAAGCAATAGAATTAGGGTGTACCCCTATCTAAACTGTACTCGACAACAAATTTTTATCGCTATTAAAATATTTAAAAATTCCCAAAATAGATGATATCCACGGCAACAACAAAACTTTTGCCTCCTTCCCCTCGGGTGACAATTATCAGAATGAAAATTTCTTTTGTCCTCAAAGTACTGTCCAGTATTGCAACACTTGGCCTAAGTTTAACTTGGATCCGACAATTTTGACTTTGTGAGTGAGAACACTTGAGAAACGCTCCATACCATCAGGCTGGAATAATTTAACGGTGAAAAATGTATTGTGCATCTATATGCGCGGACAGTTAGGCAAGTGTCATATGTGCGCGTGCACAGTTGGGCAAGTGAAATTTGTGCGCCTGGATAGTTAGGCAAGTGAAATTTGTGCGCGTGGACAGTTGGGAAAGTGAAATTTGTGCGCTTCGACAGTTGGCCAAGTGAAATTTTGGCGCGTGGACAGTTGGGCAGGTGACATCTATGCGCGTAAACAGTTGGACAAGTGGCCTCTCTGCGAGTTGACAGTTAGACAATTGAAATTGGTGCGCATGTGGAGTTGGGTAAGTGACATCTATGCGCGTTAACAGTTGGGCAAGTGACAACTGAGCGCGTGGACAGTTAGGCAAGTGGAATTTGTGCCCGTGGAGAGTTGGTGAAGTGAAATTTGGGCGCCTGGACAGTTGGGCAAGTAACATCTGTCTCCATTTTTACGTACGAGCAATACTGTACGAGCAATACTGAAAACCTGACCTAAAGGAATGCTAATGGATTTGTATCGACTTTGTGAAGTGAATCATTTTCAAAATAACTGCGTCGGAGTTCTCTGCATTGTTCCGATAAAACTTTAAATAGAGTAAACATGTTAACTTTCTTACCCTCTTTCGGAATTGTTAAAAAGTTATATCTTCTTTTTATTATTCTCACAGTATATATGTGCAGAGGAAAAAATTTTGTGACACAGTTCCTTCATAAGAGAGAGGGCTCTGAGATAAATTAAAAAGTTATAAAGTTGCTTGTCTTGAAATATATTTTGAAAAAGATATTTAAAATATATTGTACATTTCTTTGCTCGCGATTAATACATAAGTTTTGTTTGATATTTGTATACTTTTGTTGAGGGACATTAGTTCTCGAATACACATTAGAATGATTCAAGTGGTATTCCTCTTTCTATTCTGCACTGAAGCTTTAGCTCAAAATGCAGGTTTTGAAGATTGTCCAACTGAACCGATACTGCCGAATTTTAACGAAACAGCGGTAATTGTGTATTACATTATCCTAAATTTCTTTTTTACTTCAGGGGCCGATAGAATTTTGCTTAATTTTCCACTTCAGAATTTTTTTTCTGTAAAAACATTACGAGACTTTTAAAGCAATAAATATATCAAACATATTTTAAAAGGGAGCTATTATATCTTATTGTGTACTATATTTTTTAAATATTCGTGATCATTATACAAATTAATACTTTATTTTATAGTTTTCACCAGGTTCTCATACAAAATTGTACTCGATGTTACCGTTTTTTGTTTGTGTACCGGTATTGCTTTGAAGTTTTTGTTTTCATAATAATTTTATTCTGAGCATTAAAAAATGTCCTTTCTGACTCCGCCTCAATTATAGGTTACTGAAACGAATCTTCTTACCTAATTCCTTTTTAAGGGGTTTCAATGTTTAGCCTATCAAACTTAAAAAAGTTTCTTTGTAAAGTATTATATTTTTTATATAGTTTCTGGGCATATGGTACCAAATTTATGCATATTTTCCATTAACTGGATCATCATTTAAATGCCTGTCTGCGGATTTCGAACAGAATACGGAAAATTCATATAATGTCACTGTCACGCAATTCAGCACTGAGTAAGTTAATAATATTTTATAAAGTACTTAAAAGAAACAAAAAGTCGTGTATTTGAAAATTTTTAATTCAATTTTTACAGTCAATTTATTATATTCAAACATGAATTTTCTGATAAGATTCTTTTCCTATAATAGTTTTCTAACTTTATAACATTGATGTGCAACAGCTCTTGCATCCAGAATAAGTTTTCCTCTAAAGTTTAGATTACTGGACAGATATTTTATTTATTTATTATTTTTTCTTAACTTCATTTTTTTCAGTAATCAACCAGTACAATTTGTCGGTAAGGCGACTTTCATTGACGGCGTATATATGGCACATTTTTTATCGGATTATCCAGGGATTAGACGTTCCATAGTTTGGATTTTAGGTACCGACTACAGCTCCTTTGCCGTCAGCTTAACTTGTCGTGATAAGTCTGAGCAAAAGTAAGATACGAATTAGTTATTAATATTTATATTTTTTAATGCATAAAGTTTGTGAAACATATCTTAAGTCTGATTTTGATCAATGCAAACATTATTTTGTCTTCAACAAATATTAGAGCCATTTTCCCTGATTAATTTTGTAGTTAGGAGACAATTCACCAAAATGTAAAAAAATTTTAGAAGGACGTAAACGCACAATTCAAAAATAACTCCATATAAACCAAAGCCTACCAGAAAAATATAGCGTCAGGAAACGTACAAAGTTTTTGTTCCATTTTGTAAACTAATGTTATTGTTTGTTTTGTCTACATTAAACTATTTGAAGGGCATTGCATATTAATATTATTATTTTTTGCAGTCGACTCAATGTTATTATTTTTGGAAGAGAACGACAGCTATCAGATCTAGCTCTGCAGGAGGCTCTTACAGTTCTTGATATTTACCAGCTTAGCAGAGATCCACTAGTAAAATCGAATCAGGATAACTGTCCAGTCTCGAATTAAGCCACAAATACATTTCTTGTGCAATTTTCTCCATTAAAAAATTTTGTAATAATGAAAAATACATTAAAATTATCTGTTTTGACATTTGTAAACGCGAAAAATAAAACCTGATTTGTTGGAATTCTGTGCATTTTTTAAATAAAATTTAATATACAATAAACGTATGAACCTGTAAAAATGTATGCAAAACCAAAAATTTCTTCTAATCTGTCTGCAAAAAAACAAAGTCTCGATACACCATCTTCAAATAAATAAAAAACAAATTAACGACTTGTTTTTGAATTTTTTATATTTTACTGAAGTCCTGAGTTTAATCATGATTCTAATTGCTGCCACTCGAAGTTCTCTGCAGCATTATGCTCAAACTCAGTTTTAAATAATATAAAAAACGAATGTACACTCTTCTAAAAAATTGCTTATTTCTACCTTCCATGAATGCCCGAAAGTTTGTCAAAGACCTGGACCAATTCGAACGCCTGGGTGTCTTTTGAAGATTTTACCTACTCGGCCCCTTCAAAAAAAAAAAAAAAAAAAAAAAAAACACCGTCGACACGACCGATAGATTTATCATCGGATTCTAAATTTTTTCTTTAACGGATTGAGATTGATACATTGATTCGACTATTATTTTTCGAAAATTGATGAGATGCTCATGATAGTTTGATAGATTCTGGTCTATCAGACACATCAAATCGATTGACTGAAATACTTTGCGATCTGTGACAGCCATTAAATATAGACAGTCACTTAAATATTTTTAATAATAAAAAACATCTTCTTCATCTTTTTCTAAAATTTTAATGATGGTACATTATGTTATTATTATTATTACACCATTAGGCCGTTTCCCTTTCGGGGTAGGCGTGACTCACTCGGTAGGGAGGGGAGTATTGTAAGGAAGGGGTTATAAAATTTTTAGATTGATCTGGAATTCTCGTGTTATTTATTTAAACAACACGTTCACTCCGCAAC
>JAAAKG020149441.1:0-10050 GCA_010014905.2 Druon quercuslanigerum
AATTTGTTTGTTTGGCTTGAAAATTCAACTATTTTTTGAATATATATAGATATATATATATATATATATATATATATATATGCCTATTTTCGCAATTTTGAATAATAATTAAAATAATAAATAATAAATGTTGAAATAAAATGTAATAATACAATAATTATATCAATAATTATTCCTAATATTATCTATTGTTTTCAGGGGAAGTAAGCATAATTACACTTGGACCTCTAACAAATTTAGCCTTAGCCATAACACTCGATTCAACTTTTATTAATCATGTAGATGAATTAATTATCATGGGATCTAGAGTTTCTGAAATTAAAAATAAAAGTTCTAATATTGAATTTAATTTCTCTGCTGATCCAGAAAGTAATTATATAGTGATGAATTCTATAAAAAAGCCATGTATTCTATTACCACTCGAAACTGCACTCAATTCTCCTGCTGGAAAGGTAAGTCCGTACAATTTTTCTTTTTTATAGAATAATATTAATAAATAATTTTTCTCTCAGGAATGGCGGCAAAATGTTTTTGGAAAATTGAATTCTTCTGTAGTAGAATTTTTAAATAAGGCAGAGACTATTTCTTCATCAAAAATAACTGATTGGACAGGAGATGATGCAC
The DNA here is from genome assembly GCA_010014905.2 of Druon quercuslanigerum. Taxonomy (NCBI): domain Eukaryota; kingdom Metazoa; phylum Arthropoda; class Insecta; order Hymenoptera; family Cynipidae; genus Druon; species Druon quercuslanigerum. Next base: position 625 of record JAAAKG020149441.1, read on the forward strand.
TAGCTGTAGCTGTAGCATTCTGGCCAGAAATGATAAGAAATTTTTTAATAACAAATGTTACGCCCGTTTATGATGGGGCGATGAGGGGGGCAATTCTTGTTGACTATAAGAATCTCACAGGCAAACCAAACAATGCAAAAATTGTTCAATCATTTGACCTCGAATTTTTTCAGTCAAAATTATTGAAATATGTTCCCTAATATGCTTTTGTGTTATTATATAGTAATTTGCAATAAAATTTGTTCAGTAACTTTATTTAAATAACCTTTATGTATGCACCTGATTTTATTTGTGTACTATCATGGACCTAAAGTCTCAGAAACCGCTGCACATATGTCAGAAACATGGTGCGGTCTATTAAACCGCACGACCATTCGTTTATACTATTTTGCCACGGGACACCCGCATCAGTCTCCAATCTGTGTTTTTGCGACAATTTGGGTTTCCAAAAGTTTAAAATTAATTAAAAAATAATAACAATTCAGCACCATTGTGTGGTTTGTGGTACCGCACGGCCACACTTAAATGTAATATTAAAAAATTATTCATTAGACTTAATTCTTCTAATAGAGAGGAGTTAATTATTCGAATCTTGAGTGTATACCAAGTATTAAGATTTTTTAGAAGTGATTCAAGAATAATATAAGCGGTTTCCAAAAATCTTAAAGGATTTCATGGCCAATATATTTTAAGGGTTCTCACAGGATTTTTATGGATTTCAACTAATTTTAAAAGACTTGAAGAGATTACAAACATTTAAACTGTTTCGTGTAAGTTTTTAATAGGTTTAAAATATTTTACGAGATATTACTATTATTATAATAATTAAATAAATTATTGTATTAATAATATTATTTCTAAATATTTCGAGGAGTTTGGTAGAATTAAAGATATTTTCGAACAAGAGCATTTTTCAACCGAATACTTGTATTTTCAAAAACAAAATTATTTTAGACGAAACAGTTGCATGTACAACTAAATATTTGACCTTTGAAGGAAATAAGAAGAATGTTTTTTCTAAACAAAAAGAGACTGTTTGAAAAATAGTTGAATTTTCAGCAAAATAATTCAATTTTAACAAAATAATGAAATTTGTACCCAAATGCTTCAATGTTCAACCACGAAAATTAATTTTCAAACAAAATATAAAAATACCAAATAAAAAAGATAAATTTCGAAGCCAAACATTAATTAGTTAAATTTTCAGTTAACAGAATTAATTTCGAAATAAAATAATCAATCTTAACTAAAAAAAAATGAATTTTTAACAAAGTAGTTCAACTTTCTACACAGGAGTTAAGTTTTCAATAAAAAATATAAAATATAAATTTAATCCAAGATTTTTATTTTAAATTAAAAACAGTTTAATTAATTTTCAAAAATCATTAATACAAAATTGAATTTCATTTAAATAAAAAGCAGCTAAATTTACCTAAAATAATTAATTCTCAACAAAAGATTTAAATTTTCAACCAAGAAAATTGTTTTGTTTAAGCCAGACAAAAATTTCAACTTAATTGTTGAAGTTAAACCTAAAAAAAACGAATTATCTATAAACCACTGGAATTTTCTACCCAAAAATGTGATTTTTCAATCAAATTATTAAAATGGCAAATAAAAAAGATAAATTTTGAAACGAAGCATTAATTAGTTAAATTTTCAGTTAACAGAATTAATTTCGAAATAAAATAATAAATCTTAACAAACAAATGAATTTTGAACAAAGTAGTTCAACTTTCTACACAGGAATTAAGTTTTCAATAAAAAGTATAAATTCTTCTGAAAACTGTAATGTTTGGTTATTAATCCAAGATTTTAATTTCAAAGGAAAAACAGTTGAATTCAACTGCAAAAATCAAAAATACAAAATGGATTTTTATTTAAAATAAAAAACAGCTAAATTTACCTAAAAAAATAAATTTTCAACCAAAGATTTAAATTTTCAACCAAGAAAATGGTTTTGTTTAGGCCAGAAAAAAGTTTTAACTTAACTCTTGAACTTGAACCTAAAAAAGACGAATTATGTATGAACCATTGGAATTTTCAACCCAAAAATGTGATTTTTCCATCAAAAAGTTGATTTTTAACCATATAATTTATTTTTCTGCCAAAATAGCAGAATTTTGAATACCAAAAGGAAAAATTTTCAACAAAACAGTTGGATTTACTAAGCAAAAAAAAGACTTTTCTATAAGACAGTATGAATTTTCAATCAAATAGTAGAAATTTTAATTAAAAACAATCAATTTGCAATACAAAATAGAAATTACGAATTTTTATTCCAAAAAGTTAAAATTTTTGTAGTTTTTCAGCTTAAAAATGTTTAGTTTAAAAAATTAATTTTCAACGAAAAAAAAAAAACAAACAAAAAACTGATTTTCGACAAGAAAATAAAGCTTTAACTAATATAAATGATTTTTAACGAAAAAGTTCATCTTTAAGTAATCAGCTGAATTTTCAAATAAAAAGATTAATTTTCTTTTGAAAAATACTTTTATTAAACAAAGTACATAAACTTACAATCGAATAGTTACATTTTTAACAAAAATCTATCACTTTTTAATCAGAAGTAAAACAGTGAAACTTCACTTAAAAAATTTATTTTTAACCAAAATAAAACGAATTTTTAACAAAATAGTTCAATCTTACATAAATAAAATGAATTTTAAACAATGCGGTTCCAATTTTAAACAAATTCTTAACAAAACATGGAATCGTTGAATTTTCAACAAAAAACAATACATTTTCAATCAACAATGTAAGAGTTAAATTTTCAGTTAAAAAAATTTGTTTTTAAATAAAAGAAAACTAATACTCAAAAAAATAGTTCAATCATTAAAGATTCGAATAGAGGGGAATAGGGAGAAGAATTTTAAATCCATAATTTATTCTTCTTTATATTTTCGTCTGGGGAGGGGAAGTGAGGGGAAGTAGTGAAATTGGGGGAAGTGTGGAGAGGGAAATCAGGGGAAGGGAGGGGTACTTAAGGAGTAAGAAATGGGAGTGATATTAGAGATGCAGAGGGGAACAAGCAGAAAAAATTGGGAGTAGGTGTTAGAGAGGGTGGGAGGGGGAGACTGGAACGACGGAACTAGCTTCCTAATAGGCTACGAAATCCTTTTCTGTATTTTTTATCACTAACCAAATTTGAGATAAAGTTTATCTCAAAACTCTCAGGGTCCAGTTGGAGGGTCAGTTGGATTGTCCGTCATACTGTTTTCTCAAGAAGGGAAGTGAAAAAAAGTTAGGAGAAGAAAGTTAAGAAAAGAAGTTAGGAGAGGGAAAGTAGGTGACTTATGAGAAGTGAGGAGAGGGAAAGTAGGGAGAGTAAGGTGATAAGAAGCAGAGGATGTACGGAGAAGGAAACAGCGGGAAGTGATTGTAGCGAAAGAACAGGAAAGGAGGGGAGGTTTAGAAAGAAGAAAGAGGAGAGATAATAGTGGTAGGAAAGGGAACTAGAAGAGAGGAGGGTTAATAGGAAAGACAAAATAAACCAACCAACAGTTTCAAAGATACGACACTGTTATTTTATTATTTTGGACAACCATTCTCATAGTACCTGGTACTAATTGAATCACCACCGCAACTAATAGAATTGTTGTGCCACCTAATAAAATGGCAGTGTCAACTAATGAAATAAGAGTTCCATCTCTAACTGCTACTTCGTCCAACTAACCGTTTTTTTCAGTAGGCTTTATAATTTAGGAAACATCAGAGAATGAAGTGGTGACTCGGAAAAGGGTCGAAAGAGGAGGATTGGGCGAAAGAGGAGCAAGGGGCAAAAGAGGAGGAAGAGGAGGAAGGGGCGAAAGAGCAGAAATGGGTGAAAGAGGAGAAAGGGATGGGAGTGGTGGGACGCTTGAGAGTTGTCGAGCGGTACCGTGGTAAGGGTGTGGTAGTGGGGAGAGTATAGAATCTAAACTGCACAATAGGTGGAGAGTTGGCGTCGCGAGTGTGGCGCGGTACTATTGAATGCAATAATTATAAATTGGTGTCTTTCAGCTGGCGGCAAATGGACGCGTAACGAAGCCATGGCCGCTCGCTTTACCCGCTTTACCGAGGAACTTCGTGTTTCTCTTCACACTCTCTGCAACCATATAGTATGCACTCCTCCTATAACCACCCCAAACCCAAATGCTCATTTCTCTCTTTGTGCAGTTATCAGAGACAAATAGAGAGATTTCTATTGACATGTCGTTGCATCAGAGTGAGTATACAACTTGTCCGATGACTGTCAAACTGAGAAAATGAAATTCAAAGTTTTAATATTATTATATACAAATTAAATTTCAAACTGTATCTAGTGTATTTTATAGTTTGGAAATCATATCCAATTATTTTATATATTTTTTTTATTATTTCTCGAACCATCTTGAAATAACGCGAAACAATTTAAAACTATTGTTTTTGTAAAACCCGCGTTCATGAATGGTCCAAGCTGTCATTCCTTTTTTTTAAATAATCATAATAATTAATGGAACAATGATGAAGAGTACTTTGGTAAATAAAATATCATTATATTAGAATTTTTTAACGTTTCAAGAGAAGGAAACAAATGTCTTAAAATTCCTGAAAAATTTAAACTGACTTTTTATTTTGAAAAATAAACAAATTATCAGAGAAATGAGACAACGAACTTAAAATTTTTTAAATTGCTTGCCGAAATTACGAAAAAGAATGTGGATGATTTCAGAGCTAATTTTTTTAAACAGCAAATTACAAAGCTTTATAAAACAACTCGATTAATGTTAAAGAAACATTTAGAAGTTTCAAAAAGATTCAAAATTAATTCAAAAGTAGAAAACATTTCAAAATAGTTAAAGAAAACGTATATTTTGAATATTTGGAAATAAAAATTTTGACGTTTCTTCAAATTTAGAAAGGTTTCACGATAATAAAAAAATGTTTTAAAAATCGGGGTAAAATTTAAACTGCCTTTTATTCAAAAAGTTTAATTTTAAAAGAATATTTAAAAATACTTTAAAAAATTTCAAAAGATTTCCAAAATTGTCAAAATAGAATCTGGAAGATTTAAAGGGAATTTTTTTTTCTTTTCAGAATTTATGACAATTTTTGATAAAATTTGAATAATTTTAGAACACATTTAGAACTTTTTGATATTTTAAAAATTATAACAAAATAACTTAAAATTTGAAGGCATTTATAGAAATTTAATTGAACATTTTTGAGAAGTTTCAAAGGCTTCAAGGACATAAAAAAACTTTTCTAGAGCTTTCTAGGAAAAATTTTAATGTCTTTTTATTTTGAAAAATTGATTTTTAAAGGATATTTAGAAATGTTTCGAAACATCATTTAAGTCAGTATTATATATATTTATTTTCAAATTCTCTAAAAGTCCGTAATTTTCTTTTTTTTCATTTCTAATTTTTAATTTTCTAATTTTCTTCTTAATTTTCTCAAGGATCTTATGAAACCGACATTTCTAAAACCCTAAAAACAAATGAATAAATAAACATGAAAAATAAATATTTATTGTTATTTTCGTTTTATATTCAAAATAATTTATTCCCTTAAATGAAAATTTGGATGAATTTTTTTCTGCATTAGCTGAAGATGTTTTTAGTTTGTAAAATTTGAACTATCTGATTCATAATTTTTTTTCGGGTTTGAAAATGTATCTGCTTTGATTGAGAATTTTGCTATTTTGTTGAAAATTATTATTTTTGGTAGAAAATTGATCTTCTTGGTAAATAATTGAACTATTTTGTAGAAAATTCATCTCCTTTTTAAAAACTTAAAAAACTTAAGTTTTTATAATTGAAAAAAACAAGACCCTTTATCTTTTCATACCTAAATTTTCGCTAATTTTTCAGATTTTTTTTATTTTAAAAAAAGAGTCTGGATTTTCTTCAAAATTATTATTTTCCAGGATTTTCATCTGAAAAAAACACTTTTTTCTCTACTGCTTCAATTAAAATATAAAGTATTATAAAAAGTTTTCTTGAAGCTTTCGAATAAAATGTAATATTTTTTAATTTTAATGTTTAAGTGAGAATTCAGATTTGTTGATTGTATTATATTATATTATTATTTATAATTATCAATATTTACATTTAATACTAAAATTCTCAATAAAAAATATCAATTTTTAATAAAAGACGAAATAATAAAATTTTAAATAAAAAATTAATTTTCAACTAGAAGTAAAACAATTTTTTAACCGAAAATATGAACTTTCAACAAAGGAATTTAAATTTTAACCAATTGGTTTCGCTTTATAAACAAAAAAATGAAATGTCAACTAAATTGATGAATATTTAACTTGAATACATGAATTTTTAACCAAAAAAGAAAAATTTTCAATTAACTAATTTTAGATTAAAAAAGATAAATTTTCAACCAAAAATGAAATAGCTAAATTGACAATGGAAAATTTTTTTCAACTAAACTAATCAATTTTCAGCTAAAATAATGAATTTTTAACTCAAATGTTGAATCTCTTGCTGAAATAGTTGATTTTTCAACCAAAAAAGATTCATTTTTAATTAAGAAAAGTAATTTCTCCCATCAATTACGAATTTTCATCGAAATGCATGGATTATCAACAAAAAAGATTAATTTTTAACCAAAAATGAAATATTTAAATTTCTAATTAAAAAATTAAAAGTTCAGTCAAAGATAGGCCTTTTCAAATAAAATCATGGACCAAAAAAAATTAACTTCTACCAAAAAAGATGAATTTTCAAACAGGAAGATCAATTTTCAATGGAAAAATCCGGTTTTTCAATAAAAAACTTGAATTTTCTACGAAACAATTGAATTTTTACACAAAAAAAGAACATTTTTAAATAAATTATTTAATATTAAAAAGATCAAGTTTAAACCAAAAATGAAATAGGTAAATTGTCAATGGAAAATTTTTTTCAATGAAACTGATCAATTTTCAGCTAAAATAAAGAATTTTTAACTCAAATGTTGAATCTCTTGCTGAAATAGTTGAGTTTTCAACCAAAAAAGATCAATTTTTAATTAAAAAAAGTAATTTCTCCCAAAAACGACAAGTTTTCATGGATTATCAACAAAAAAGATTAATGTTTAACAAAAAAATGGTATATTTAAATTTCTAATTAAAAAAATTAAACGTTCAATCAAAGATAGGCCTTTTCAAATAAAATCATGGGCCATGAAAATTAACTTCTACCAAAAAAGACGCATTTTCATAAAAATACACTGATTATAAACTAAAAAGGATAAATTTCCAACAACAAAAAAAGAAATATTGAAAGCAATAGTTGCATTTTTAAACAAAAAGATGGACTTTGAACTAAAATGATAAATCTTTAACTGTATTAGTTTAATTTTAAAGAAAAGAAAAAACTAATTTTTAGGAACATGTCTCATTTAGCAACTAAGGAGATGATTTTTATGTTAAAATTATGAATGTGCTAACAAAACAATTAATTTTTAACAGAAGAGGAATTAAATTTTTAATCCGAAAAAGATCAATTCTGTACGAAGAATGCAGCATTTGATATTTAAAACAAGAAATATTTTCAGTTTTAACCAAAAACAGTTGAATTCAAGAAAAAAGACGTCTTTTCAACATAAGGTTACAAATTTATTTATTTAAAATTTTGTTTATTGAAGTTTTATAATTTTAGTTAAACCTTAAACTATTTTATTGAAACTTTAATTCTTTGTAAAAACTTAAACTAATTTGGTAATAATTTTATTACTTTGTACAAAATTTAACTGTTTCGTTAACAACTTATTTTGCTGGATACAATATTCATCATTTTGAAATTAAAATTCATGTTTTATAACGTGTGTTTTATATAGTCAAAAATGCTAGAAAAAGTAATTAAATTGTTAATGGTAAAATGTAGGTTATAAAAAAGGCATTCCTTTTTTTATATATAAGTTATATTTTTTGCCATAACTTAATAAAATTTTTTGACAAAATCGATTTTCTTAATTAAGCGTTTTTTTTAAGTAACAATAGTTATAAAAAATAGGGCGCAGGTATCGAAAATGCTTTTCAAGATAATCATATTTCTTACGATAAACTTAACAATATAAAAAAGGTGATCGCTAATATCTTAAAAGTTGTGGCTTTTAGTTCAGCGTATTTTTATAAAAAATACATTATTTATAAGGTCGTGAATAAATAATGGCTCGTCGAACGAGAAAATAATTATTTTTAAAAAATTTAAAAACTCTGGTAATTGAGGTTCCTTATTTATATCAATTGTTATGAACAATTTAGCGTTTACATAATTAATATTCTTATAAATTTCCAAAGTACCATAAAAAAGAATAATAGAAAAGGTTTCTTCTAGTTTATTCTGTAAAAAATTGACCTTATTTGTGAAAAAAGATAAAATTTTAAATTTTTTAATTTAAATTATTTTAATTATTTTAAATTAAATTAATTTAATTATGTAAAAAAATTGAACTTGTTCGTAGAAAAAAGAGCAAACTCTTAATTTTAATTTAGTTAACTCTTACTTTACAAAGCAACATAGAAAAGACTCATCGGATAAACATTCTTAGTGGACTCCGTAAACAAATTGACTTGTAGAAAATAGACCAAACACCTTATTTTTGAATCAAAATTGTATTAATAAATAATAGTTATTATAATTTTACAAACAAACATAGAAAAAATCATTGAATAGACATTCTTAGTGGACTCCGTAAACAAATTGATTTGTAGAAAATAGACCAAACACCTAATTTCGGAATCGAAATAGTTTTAAAAAATAATAGTTATTGTAACTTTACAAAGCAACATAGTAAAGAGTCATCGGATAGACATTCTTAGTGGACTCCGTAAACAAATTGACTTGTAGAAAATAGACCAAACACCTAATTTTTGAATCGAAATTGTTTTAATGAATAATAGTTATTATAATTTTACAAACAAACATAGAACAAATCATTCAATAGACATTCTTAGTGGACTCCGTAAACAAACTGACTTGTAGAAAATAGACCAAACACCTAATTTTTTAATCGAAATAGTTTTAAAAAATAATAGTTATTGTAACTTTACAAAGAAACATAGAAAAGAGTCATCGGATAGACATTCTTAGTGGACTCCGTAAACAAATTGACTTTTAGAAAATAGACCAAACACCTAATTTTTGAATCGAAATTGATTTAATGAATAATAGTTATTATAATTTTACAAAGAAACATAGAAAAAATCATTGAATAGACATTCTTAGTGGACTCCGTAAACAAATTGATTTGTAGAAAATAGACCAAACACCTAATTTCGGAATCGAAATAGTTTTAAAAAATAATAGTTATTGTAACTTTACAAAGCAACATAGTAAAGAGTCATCGGATAGACATTCTTAGTGGACTCCGTAAACAAATTGACTTGTAGAAAATAGACCAAACACCTAATTTTTGAATCGAAATTGTTTTAATGAATAATAGTTATTATAATTTTACAAA
>JAAAKG020149442.1:0-10050 GCA_010014905.2 Druon quercuslanigerum
CTACCGAGTGAGTCACGCCTACCCCGAAAGGGAAACGGCTTAATGGTGTAATAATAATAATAATAATAATAATAATTAATATCATTAAAATCATTGTGAAATATTTTTAATCTGTTCGAAATCTTTAAAATCTTAATTTTGTTTATCTTAATTACATTTAAATCTTTGTGCAATCTTTGAAACCAAACAGAAGTCTCCTCTAAATATTTGAAATCTTTTTGAAACCTTTGGGAAATAATTAAAATGTTTCTGAAATCTGTGGAAATCTTCGGGAATAATTGAAATATTTTTGAAATATCTAATAATATTTGTGAAATCATGTCAATCTATCAGAAATCTTTGCGAAGTCTTTAAAACCTTTATGAAATATTTGGGAAATCACTTAAATCTCCGCGGAATCTTTTGAATCAATCTGAAAACTTTGCAATATTTCAATAATATTTATATAGACCAGTAGACAAACAAAATTAACATCTAAAATTAATAATTAAAAATATTTTTTTTAAATCTGATAACTTTTCGAACACTTTTCGAAATCTGAAATTTTAGTCAAATAATTGAAATCTTTTAAATCTATCAAAAATCTTTGCGAAATATTTGTGAAAGATTATAAATTTTTCGAAAATCATTTAAATCTTTGTGCACTCTTGAATGCGAAATCTTTGAAATCTCTATGAAATCTTCGGCTCATCATTGAAATCTTCCTAAAATCTTTCTGGTGAAAATCTTTGCGAAATATGTCAAATATTCTAAAAGTGAAATTGTTGAAAACTTTGTGAAATATTTGGGAAATCATTGAAGTCTTTGTGAAATTTTTGGAAAATTGAAATCTTTGTGTGTTATTTGAACTCCATCCGAAATATTTGTCAAATTTTTTTAATCCGTGAGATACGATTAAAATCCTTCTTAATTTTTTCTGAAATCTACGCCTTATTACACAATTATCAGGAGTAGAAATGAGTTGAAGTATAATTTATACCAAGAATATACTTAAATAAGTAGTCACAAATTAAAATTTTAGTCACCTTTATACGTTGGGTTCATATTGAGAGTAAATTTACACATTATTTTTTTTATATATAGCGAAAGTTAACGAAATATGCAAGGTTACGAATTTCATAAATTTCATATACATTTCTTTTTTTAATGTAGGCACATTGCTTGAATTTTCACAATTTTCGTTATAAGTTTGAAAAAACAATACACATCATTTAAAAAAAAAGTTAAACAACCACCGCAGGATCCCACTGGGAGATACTGCCATCTAAAAATGTGTGTGTGTGTGTGTTGCATTTTAGGGTGGGTCGAAAATAACAAGTTTTGAATCGATAGACATGTAGCTTGTTTTTGTAAGAAAATGTTAACACCTTTGTGATAGGAGAAAAATTTGTTCGAGTAGCTGAAAACTTTCTAGTGAAAAAAATGTAACAACAAAAATAATATATATATATAAAATATAAACTAGAAAAATGAATTTAAAAAATATATATATATGTATATAAATATTGGATTTTATTCCATTATTTTCACAGAGATAATTCCTGTTTAATTTAACTATTTTTTCCAGTGACATTCTGAACATGTGTGTGTTTTCTACAAAATAATACACTAGAGATAAAATCGCAAAGATCGAGGAGTCGTAATTCGAAATACAGGTAATTTTTAAATTTTGGAATTTGGTATTTAATAGAATTACTCAGCACTGAAATACACTAGTGAAAAAATCAACAATAATTCTATTACTTGCTAAATTACTAACTGTGGAAATTTTTTGCAATTCTAATTTAGAATTCTCGATGTTATCTTAACTTTTCTTTTGCATATTTCTATGGTAAAAAAGTTCGTACATGCTCAGAAAATTTTGTAAACCACAAGTTACGAAAATAATCTCATTCAATACCAAAATCAAAATGTTTAAAATTGTATTTTTTTGCTTGGTGTATTTTTGTAACTAGAAAATCGAGATGAATTAACTAGGAATTATTGAATATTTATTATTGTTGACTGATTTATAATTGATTTTAATTGTAATTGACTGATTTATCTCAAATCCCCAAGCATTGACTCGTTTAATATTGTTAGTAAATTATTTCTAGATCGTTGAATTCACTCGAACAGGGAATTTTCATTTTTCTTGAACAAGAATGCAACTGTTGGAAAGTGAACTGGAATCTTCTTTGGAAGAAAATTTAACTATTTTTCTTCATACATCTGTTTGATAGAAATTTCATCTTTCTTGAATAAAAATGCAATAGTTGAAAAAATGGATTGCAAATTCAACTCTTTTTTGAAAATTTGTCTTTTTCATTTTAAAATCCACCTGCTGTAGCTGAAATTCCGTATTTCTTTGATAACAATGCAACTGTTTGGTTGAAAAGTAAACTATTTTGTTAACAAGTTATGCTTTTTGATTAAAAATTATACTGTTTTGTTGAAAATTTAATTATCTCGTAGAAAATCTACTTTTTATTTAAAATGTATATTTTGATGTTGCAAAATGAACTGAACTCTTTTCTGGATGAAAATTCAACTTAAAAAAACACATTGTCGTTTTATATTAAAAATTCATCTGGTTTACTACAAATTTCATCTTTTTGATTTAAAAAATTCATCTCTTTTAATTGAAAATTCCATTTTTTTCGCAGAAACTTATTTTTTGTCAAAAAATTTATATTTTGATCTTAAAACAACAACTGGAATCTTTGTTGGATGAAAATTCATTCATTTTTTCGATATTTTGCTAAAAATTCATCTGTTTTATTTCAGGAAAATTTCATCTTTGTTGGATAAAAATGCAACTATTGAACAACAAACAACGGTTAAACATTATTCTTCTTTGTTTGAGCATTGAACTCTTTTTTTTAAAGATTTGGTTAAGGGAGTACCCTCGGCAATCAAATTACAAATGAGAATCGTTAGATATTTTGATGACAATTGTATTAAAATGCACTGAAGCTCTGGTTAAAATTTTGTTACCTTTCAGAGCTTCATATTCGAGAAATCAATGATTAAAATTAACATGTGGTCTTATGAAAAGTCGTACTTTTTGTAGTATATAAGAAGATTGACAAATGGAAAAATTCTGAAATAATTCTGACATATATAAAATGTTATCCGAAATCAATATCTGCCTCGAAAAGCATCTTTCAAAGACTATAAGAATAGAAAACTAATTACTTATACCGTAAATTTTTGACTGATGACAATGAACTGAAAGTGTGGCAACGTCGCACCCGTTCCACGTGCTCTAGTTTATTTGCGAATTTCGAATAACACGCGTGCTCATGCACGGCGTTGCCAAACTTATGGCTGTGACCGTGTGAGTCAACAACAAATCGAAGCGTTGACTCAAATGACTTGCTACGTACCGAGGGTACTTCCTTAAATGACTTTCTTGAGAAATCATTTTCTTTTTTTAAGATTAATATTGTCAGTTGAAAATTCATCTCTTTGGTTGAAAGAGAAACTATTTTGTTAAAAAATAATTTTTTAAAAAGTAATTTTTTGTTTGAAGGCTTATATCTTTGGTTGAAAATTTAACTGTTTGAAAAAGCCTTTTTTATTTAAAAGTAATTTGTCAACTGAAAATGTAGTTTTTCCATTTTTTGATGCTTGATCCTTTTTAGTTGACAATTTTTGTTTTTTGGTAAAAAACAATTATTTTCTTTGTTTGATATTTAATTTTTGTTAGGTAAAAATGCATCCGTGTTATTTCTTGAGTGAAAAATCTTCATTTCTTCTCGGACGCCATGTCTAATTCTACTAGCAATAAGTAAAAAAATATTTCTGGAAAATAAAAATTACGGACAGTTAGGGAGGGGGGGATATATTTTCGCGGTTACACCCTTGATGTAGTTGTTCGCGTCTTCGAAATGCGCTGATAAACCTATTGATTAACCTTCCATGTCTTCTTATGATTCAGCAATACCGATTTATAAATTTTTAAAAAATGTTGATCATTTTTATGCTAATGAAACTCATTTCATATTGATAATAAAGCAGTAATGTATATAATGCATTTGTTTGTGTCTTCTTTGTTGATACTAGGAAAACTTTTTTGATACTGCAAATATAACAGTTCTATATGTGATATATTTTTTCGAAAATTCGAGACGCAAAGATTGACCTATTGACAAATCTTTCACGATCTAATAATAACGTTTTTAAAGTATTTTATCAAATTGCTTGGTTCATTTATATAAGAATATTTTTTATATCAGAAATACAACAATATAGTACTTTATTTCTGGACTCTAACTTTCCAAAAATAACAGTTTCGATTTATCGGAAATCAATACAATTCTACCAGTTTGAAATACGTCATATAAGATAATTTCCATAAACGAAATATTAAAAACTATCATTTTTTACATAGTGTCAAATCTCCCTCTATGAGGAACCAAATTTATATAATACACCTGAGGAAGAAAGGTGCTCATAAAATGAACAAGAATAAATCCATTTAAAATTAATACACCCATAGTGCTTCGCATCAGTATATCTATCCGTATTTTGTTGAATTTCTTTAAGAACTGTTCTTCAATTTAGCTGAATTCTCTTCCATTCAATTACATTAATTATCAATTCACATTTATTTACATTCAGTCTAATTGTTCTAAACTCAATTCAGCTCTAATTTACTTGAATTTATTCTGAAAATAAGTCAAAAAGTCTTTCTAATAACTCATCATATACATTATAAGGATGCAAAAAAAAAGAATGAACTTTACAAATCCTTTATTTAAAAGTACAAAGAATCTAGAATCTCCTCAAGGTCTTCGAAGTTCACTCCGATCGCTAAACGGAATGGACGTACTACTGACCCCATAAACGTCATGTGAACCTTTCATCAGAAAATACTTTGCACTTTTACATAGGCTCACGTACTCCGACAGTTTTGACCTCACGTTCTGGTCAAGATCACAAAACGACTCATCCATTCCTCCCCTTCCAGAAGAAACTCGATTCCTGACAGTTACCTTCGACACCTCCTGTGATAACAATTGGCCTCTTTCCCTTCCAAAATGAGATCTCAATTGGAAACTCCTTTTGTAATCTTTCCCCCCATTTTCTTTGTCACTTTCCTGATGAATGCAGGTGCGCAAACTTTTTTTTCTCAATCGCTTCTCATGTCTTCTGCCTAAGTGGCAGGAAGTTATCACATCGCCAGGAGAAATGTTCTTTTCTTTAGATTTGTGCCTATCCTCGTCTCTTCTAATGGATTTGTTTCCCCGCCATACTTCCAAGTCAGGATAATTTTTATTATATCTTCGTTTGTCCTTTCCATTAGATGTCAGTATATCTTCTTTAAAAGTTCTGAAATCCTTTTCTTTAGACATTCCTGATTCTTTTCCTTTAGATATCTTCATACTTCTTGCTTTAGAAATTCTTTTTTTCTTTCTGATCAAAAAACAATCATCTCCTCCATCAAATTCCCAACCACTACCAATTCTAACTGGACATTCATGAAAAAGATTATCCCTTCCTCCTGGCATGCTCTTTTTCTGGCAACAAACATTCAAGTTTCCTGATATAGAAGATTTCGAAGAAATTTCCTGACCCGTAGAATAGCATGTTTTCGCACTAGATGTACTAACATAGTACCTTTCATTAGAAATAAAAGTCTTTGAACCCTCATTAGGGTCTCGATCCAACAACATTCTACAGAGCTTCGTCCTGATTAGGTATTTAATCCTCTTAATGGATTTATTAAAAAAGGGATCACAAATAGCATTTATTATATTCTGTGCCTTACTCTTATTTGATGTCCACCATGAGTCACCAAATCTCGTATTATGTCTTCTATCATAAGATCTAACGTTGTTCTTCGGAATTGCTTTGCAAATCTCAGCAGAGAGAAGTTTAGAGTTCATGGGGTAATACGATCTCGAATGAAATTTAGGATTCTTCTCTCGTTTGGAACAACACAAATTATTTGTCGTATTTAAAGGTTTCTTCAATCTCATTTCAAAATCCCCTTCAAAAATGGTTATATCAACAACAGATATTACCTTGGTGACGTTAGTTTGCAACGAAATGAAGGAATCCTTAGGAATAAAATTAACTTGGCCGCCTTTCATTGAACTCTCATTTTGATCAACGTGAGCACCCTTTGATAAAATTTCTTTTGTTTCCCTTATATCAATATTAATGCCCTTCGACGTCACCTTCTGCCCTACAGTTTGAACCGAAACAGTACGAAAGTTAGCTCTATTACTTCTCTCGGTACCTATTGGTCTCACTTTCTCCCTAATTTTTGATTTCAGATGATTTGTATCCTTAGAAGTCTCCAAGTTTTGAATAATTCTATCGAGTGAAATATGACAGGGGCATTTTGAATGACACTGGTCAATTCTTTCTTCCGAGTCAGTTACAATAATATAGGTGGTTTGGGGAACCTTCTCTGGAATCCGTTGATAAAAATCCTTTAGGCTAGTTTTGAGTACGTTCTCAACAGAAGTTTTGGAACAAACAGATTTTCGAGTTTTATGACATTCAATGTTAAATTGTTGAATTGGTAAACTACCCCTCGAAGGTGAATTTTGACGTCTGAATGAATTCCACTTCGCTAATTTAGGAACCTTCTTTGGTGTTTTTGGAAGAGTTGCAATTTGCGGGTTCAAAGATTTAATAATGGTTAGTTTAGACCATTTGCTAGAAGCTGCAGCCTCAAGTAGATGATCAGACTTTTTCAGTACATTATTTCTTAGAAATTTGGAATATTTTTGTGTTGTTGAGACTCTTTTCATTGAAGTTAAAGAATCGAGATTCTTATTTGATCTCAAACGGTTTTTGTAGGGACAAGAAGATGAAGATTCTTGACAACCAGAAACTACTTGAGATTTTTCTTTAAGCAGGAGAGGTATTTTTGAATAACTAATTCCATATTTGTAAGGAATTATTTTCTTATCTACTTTTAAATTTAAATCCTGCTCGTTTTTGCAGAGAAAGGAAGATGAAGATTCTCGACAACTAGAAATTACTTGAGATTTTTCTTTAATCAGGACAGGTATTTTTGAACATTTAGTTCTACATACTTTAGTCATTGGTTTCTTATCTACTTCTAAATTCCAATCTAGTTCGTTTGAAGCCAAATCCACTTTTAATTCCCTAGTTGTAGACATTTGAAAAAGTTTTCTACGACTAGAAACAAGTATTGGAATATGAGATTTTTCAACGTTTTTGTGAGATTTTCCAGATTCTGAATGTACTTGTGATTCTTGAACAGTTTTAGAATGATTTGTTTTGCTTTTCAGAAGGTCCTGGCAATCACAAGCTGGAGTATCTGCTTCTTTGGAATCATGTATTATTGTATTCGACTGATCAGGTTCTTTTAAATTAGTACAGGTTACAACTGTTTTCTTTAAATTTGGCTTTCCCATTTCCTTTTGATTACCTAATCCTGTTTTTTGTATGTCAGTTTCCAAGTTCTCTTTCAGCTTCATAGTTGATTCTCCTTCTCGCAGAACAGGTTTTTTAAAACATTTCGAAACATCTCGAGGCTTCATTTCAAATTTAAAGAAGCTGCTCCTAGAACAGATTGGAACTTGTTCACAAGAACAATTTGTTTCTCTTTTGAAAACTTCTGAATTTGCTAGCTTACTAAATTCTTTTTTATTAATTTCATGCGTTTCCTCTCCTGTCTCCTGAACATTAGATAGATGACCTTCATGACACACTCCAGGAAGTTCTGGACAATTTGCTTTTCCCAAATTTGGATCTGATATTTCATCTCTTTGGGTTTTTTTTGTATCCCCCTTGGACAGCGACTTTCTAAAACTCATCTGATTTTTGAAAACACTTCGACAAGTTGCTACTCTTGCAGAAAAGAGACAAGGCTTGGATTCAGTAGACGGACATCGCATAGATTTTAGCTTGAAGCTGACGTAGCCAGGACGAATTTCACACACCAGGTTCAAGTTTTTGATAGAACTATCTAGAAAATATTATTAATCGTAATTAATGATTCTAACGATCAATTTAATTAAAATTTACATCTGGAATCCTACTTTCTGTTCTGCTTAAGACGTCATTCAAACAAGATGAGATATTATGTACAGCTTGATCAAACTTTTTTCTAATTGCCGTTAAACAAGAGCGTGGAAGGTTTTTGTCGACTTTGAAGATCTTTCTTGTCAGATCCTCGGATTTACAAGGTAACCTCAGTCTTTTAATTTTTTTTTGCCTGATTACATCAACACAGCCACAGGCAGCAAACTGAATCCTAGAAATAATCAGTCTCAAATGTTCGGTTCCTAATTTTTTATGAGAAAAAGAGCCTGATGACTGTGTAATTTCTCGATTTGAATTAGCTTGTCTAATTTTGTAGGTGGAACTGGTTTCAGTTTCGGACTCATTTTCATTATTTTTATTATGATTAGCTCTTCTTTTTGAATGTTTACAATGAAGACATTCTTGGTCTTCACTATCGACTTCTACCACAAGGTCGCTTAGAGGGCCATCCCTCGAAGGTTCGAAACTTGATTAAGAAAATGATTATTACAAAATTAGTTTCCTTGAGAAGAAAAAAAGAAAATTTGTTAAGAGTTGTTTCAGAAGAGTTAAAAGTTATTTCAGAATAGAAATAATGGGAATTTCTTTATAAGAAGTTTAAAAAAGAGGGAATTCTCGAAAGATTAGCCACGATGCTGTAAATTAGTGAAAGAAAAATGTCTCCGCAAGATGAGAATTTAGAAAAACCCCATTCTAGTCAGAAATTTTTAGAATCATAAGAAAATTACTTATTTCGGGAAGGTGCGAATTGGACACATGTTAAGCTTATCTTAAAGGCAGAAAAATTATGGGTGTCGATTGGAATTTGTTAAGAATTATTTATGCAAATAACAGATTTTCGTGTTGAAAAAGGAACTAAAATCTTTTCTGGATGAATGTTGAAGTTTAAAAAATAGTCTGTTTTATTCAAAGTTCATCTATTTTAGTGCAACCTTCATCTTTTTTGGATAAAAATGCTACTATTTTGTAGAGAATTCAACTATTTTGTTAAAAATCCATCCTTTTTTGTTCAAAAATTTGTCTTTTTGGATTGAAATTTCAATTTTTTTCGTAGAAACCTATTTTTTGTTAAAAAATACATTTTTTGATTTTTAAAAGTCAACTGGAATCTCTCTCGAATGACAATTCAACAACTATTTTTTTGAAAATTTTTTTCTTTTAATAAAAATTCATCTATTTTATAAGAAATTTCATCTTCTTTAGTAAAAATACAAATATTCGGTAGAAAATTGATTTTTTTTTAAAGTGATCCTTTCCGGTTAAATATTTGTCTTTTTCGATTAAAAATTCACATTTTTTCGTAAAATCTTATTTCGTGTTAAAAATTCATACTCCGAGTATCGTCGAATATATCTTGTTTCGAAAGCTTTAGTTGAATAACTTTGTTAAGAAATCATTTTTTTCTTATTGTTTGAAAATTCACTTTTTGTGGAGAAAATTTGTCTTTTGGCTTGAAGATTCAACAATTTTGATAAACTCTTATTTCTTTTTTGAGAGAAGAATTTTTATTTGTTGAAGATTCGTCTTTTTGGTTTTAAAATTCTTTTTTTTGTATAAATGTAATCTTTTTTAAATGAAATTTAAACTATGACAATTTTTTGGGGGGAATTTATCTTTTCAGGATTTAAAATCGAACTATTATGTTAAAAATTCAAGTATTTTGTTGAAAAATCATCTTTTAGAGCAGGAAAGACACTTTTTTGTTTAGAATAAATTAATAAATTTGACAAGTTCAAATTTGTATCTAAAATACTGTTTCATGCCGTTTATAAAAGATTCTATCTTTAAAGTATTACAAGATTAAAAATCTGATATTGGAATATTAATGATCAAGGAAAATGAAAAATTAGTCAAGGAAAAATCAAGGAATTTTAAAATGAAGTTCTCGGACACCCTGTCTAATTCTGTTAACAATAACTAACAAAACATTTCTGGAACCTAAAAATTACGAACAATAAGGGAGGGGGAGGGGGTAGAAATATTTTGTTACGGTTTGTTATAGAGGCGAAGGGGGGGGGGGCTTAGAGAGGGCTTATA